>VYZQ01059154.1:10259-32759 GCA_013400655.1 Mystacornis crossleyi | reverse complement strand
GAGAACAAGGCATTTAGCCCTATCTGTTGTTATGTGCTGAGTGCAGTGGGAGAGGCATTCTAGCAATGCAGCAGTATAACTACATAGTTATATGATATTTAAAACAGTGCATAACTTTCTCTGGAAACAAAACGTTGCTTTGTTATTATTCTTGGGTCTGAAAGCTGAATTTGATAGGAGATAGTATTTAGGAGGAAAATATCACTTTATTTCTTCTGCACCTGTACTTTGAAATTCCCTGTACATTTTTCTGATATTTACTTTTTTGAATTTATCTTTAAATTTATTTCTGCTGCATAGCAGAAATAGAATGGTCATCATGTACAAGACAGCAAGGTTTTCTGTGTGACACCGGGCCAAGTATTGCATATTCAACCTGAGTAATTAATCCACTTAGCAAAAAGAATAAATAATAATCATAAATGACTGCCTGATTCAATAGACATTGAAGTTAACTCCTTTTGCTGTCAATAGTCAGTGGATCATGATTATGATCCTGCCATTTCCCTTTCCAAATGCATGCTTTTACTTTCAACAAAAAAATTTAGATTATGTCTTACTGAAAAACCATTACATAGGTGTATATAACAATTTCAGCAATTAATTTCATGTACGTACACCTATGTATGTTGTAACCTCTAATGAATTATATTGAAACTTTATCAATCAGTGACTTTCTTTTTCCTTTTCCATTTGGTACTGTGGTCTCATTTTTTGTAAAAGGAATCAATTTTAGAGGATGAAATTATTACTTTGTGCTCTCATATCTAAGGATACTCATCTAACAGTTTTTTGTTCAATGTTTTTGTAAATATTCTTCATATTTCGTGATATATTGTAACAATATTCTGGAAAGAAAGGCTCCCTAACTCTGAAAATATATGATAGCTGCAATTCTTCAGGGATAAAACACGTGCATTAAAATACTTTTTGGTTAGATATGGAAATAAGTAACTAAAATGTTCTGAGTCTTATTCAGTATACATCCTTTCTTAGGGCTGTTTACCATACACATAATTTTTTTACAGAATTTATTAGTTAACAGCTAGAAGATTTGGGGACTTCAGCAATGGAGATGTGTGGAAAAAGCTGGTCATAATTTTGCTAAAGTGTCCTGTCTGTAGTGGTAAAGAGCAAACAAAAATGGACCCAGCTTAATCCCAAAGATTCATTTTAAATATGGAAAAGATTGTCTCAATTCTCCATGGATTTCTGAGAAGTCTATGGCAGAATTTTAGATGGAGTAATTTTTTTTGGTTGAAGTTACCAAGATGATAGGTGTCCTCAGAAAATGATTATTAATTTAAATTAATCTAGATCAGACCCCTCAGTGAACTTCAGGAAATACAGTAATCCCCCTTTAGTTCACTGAGCAATAATTATTTAGGAAAGGACATAATTATCACGAGATGGAAGAATTACTTACCAGTTTGACTCCCTGTTGCAGTCATTTGAAGCTAAACTGCATCATATGGGGATTTTTGACAGGGGAGAGAGGAAGGTAAGAGAGGAACCAGTGTGATTTATAGAAAATAAAACAGGTTCACCCAGTTCCTAGTTACGGTCATTAACAGTGGTATAATTGGGCATAATCATTGGTCCCATTCCCAGTGTACACTGCTAGAGGCTAACTAAGCTTCGCATCTGCATAGAAATTTAGATGCAAATATGAATTGTGTTCACTGGTATGACTAGTGTAAAGTAAACAAAGGGTATTTCTATTGTATATTTAAGGTTGAGAAACCTATTTTGTGAACAGCATGCTATCAGCAAAGACTTCACAGTTATTAAGTAACTGAGAAAGGACATGGTCAGGTCAGTGATGGGTAAGGAAAAAACCATATATAAAGAGCACAGCAGTGTTGGGATATTGATAGGCACTTGTGGTTGTCCCCATCTGGGAAAACTGCAATAATTCTCTCTCTGTATCATGATTTCTGTGTTTTAAAACAAAAGAGAAAGGGTTGTGGAGGGAAGGAAAAGAATCTGAATGCCAAGCAGTAATGTGAGGATGAAGAATACAGAAAAGTTAGAGCAAAATGGATGGTTTAATTTCTCATCATTATTCTACTGAAGAATTAAATTTGCAAGGTCATGTTGCGGCTTATTCAGTCAGAGGCATATCAGTGAAGGTAACTGGATTCAGATGAGTTCCCATCCAAGAGATATTTAAAGTGAGTTCCCTAAATATATGTACAAAACAGCGTTGTCTAGACTCATGTTGCATATTAAATCAAACCTTGAATTCCAGGAGTTAAAGGACCTTATTTTAGGCCCTTAACAAAAAATCCAACCTGAGCTCTGCGATCCACCTTCCCAGATTAACTTGATGAGATAACACTGTATTTCATTTGCTATGACTTCCATGTACTTTGTTCCTTTGTTCCTTTTTTAAATTCTCCACCAATACTTGATATAGCAGAATTTTGCTGTGTAAAATTCCCATTGCTCACACATAGCCATGCTAAAACACACATGAAAAGTACTGGTTACCTGTAACCAGGCCTAAGCATCTACTGAACATGTTGGATGAAAACTTTTCAAAATTCCTTTATTTAAAACATTGCTGTGTTTTAGGTGTGTTTGCAATCAACTGTGGGAAGGAAAATTCAGAGCATGGAAGAAACTGATGAAGGAGAGTGGAATTACTATAGGAAAGTTCTTCTAGGAAAATTACTGAAAAATCTGTATTGTAAATTTTTTCAGGTGCTAATAGATTTTCCCTATTACCCTTCACATTTTTATTTTACTAGCTTTCTTGACCCCTTCACTGCACGGCAGAGAAAGCTATCATTTTAGATCTTTTGAACTGCTTTAGAAATGTCTGTCAGACGGTTTTGATTGAATTTGTTCTTAACAGCTCACAGCCTTAGCCTTAGGAATCCAACTGTGATATGTAAAAGTGATATCTCAGAATTTTTCTTTTAGCCACATGCCCAGTTTTCAAAGTCCTAAATGATTCAGTTCTTTTTACCCACCCCCCAAACCTATCTAGAACTGCTGGTATAAGCGCAGCCTGGATATGAGCAATGTGTAAACGACATCCAGCTTTTTATCTTTTTTCAAACCCAAATTCATATTAGCCTCTGAATGGGAAGAAGAATCCATGTAACATTGAAATGTTACGTAGGAGGGGAAATTTCCATCAGCTTTATTACTCTGAAACAGCTCCGAACATGCCCTTGTATGGTTGAAACAATGTGCAAATACACGTGGCAGGGAAAATGTGATTACTTCTGTAAGGGGACAGAAAAGACCCCAGCTTCTCTTACCTAACACACCTGTGATAGTGTAATACAAGTGTTCATAACCCTCAGTACTGACTGTTTGGGAGGCATCTGGGAAAGAACTTCAGTCTCAAGCACAAACTTTCCCATCTTGTAAGCTTCAAGATCTTAAATTTTTCTTTAGAATAGATAAAATTATGCCCTACGTAAACATCTTCCCCCCAAACCTGTGTCACTACATCAACATCTAGAAATAGTTTGCTCCTTCTGGAAAGGGCTGTTTGATCAAACAATAAATTTGAAATATTTACAGAAAACACACTGGTTGATGCATCCAGCTTTTGAAATCTCATGCTGATCCGTGAAACCATGATACAAGAGTTCCTCTCCTTTTCATCTAAACTCACTTCTTAAATCCCATGTGCCTTAATTCTGAGGATACTTCATGGCTCATCTGGTCCATGTGTGCACCATATTTCACCTACTGCATGTCTACACACTGATCTCTTTAGGACAGGGCCTCAGTCCTTTGCCACAGGGCTCCTTTTGTACATTGCAACACATGTGAAGGACATATTGCAAATAAAAAATGTAAGAAGCATACTGGACAAAATTAAGACTGTGAAAGCCATAAACAATTTGAGTAGCTTATTCTAGGCCAGTTCACTACCCAAAATGCCATTTTAATACAAAAGCTTAAATGTCATCCTGGTATCAACACTTTTTATCAACCCAATCCTTCTATTCTAAAAATACTGCTTTTAGAAAATCAAGAGAAAACAGCTGGGGAAGGTGAGTTCTGTTCTGGCACATAAGTTGAATTCTGAGCATTGGGGTAATATTTATCACCCTAAAAGAGGAGCAAAAAGTCTTCTTGTCTGTCAGGAAAGGCTGTCTGACAGCAGTATCCCAGCTTGTAAAGGTTCAGAGTTTTGCCTTCTCAAGGTCAGACAAACATTTAGCAAATAGCTTTGAAAAATAAGCAGTTGTGAATGACACAAGAAACAGAATGATTGCACTTCTTTAGACACTACACATGTTGTGAAATTTAGCTTGCAAATGATGAGGAGTCAATTTTATTGGAATACTTGGTGTAAAAATTTTAATCTTAAAAATGTTATACCCATTTGGTCTTGTATACCCAGCTATCTGGTTTTCCATTTCTTTTAAGGAAAAATGAAAACACTGAAGTGGGGTTATAACAGCTTCTTTAATTTTTTTTCTTTATTTTAAATTATGCTTATTCACCCATACATTCTCTCTCTGAGTATTCATTTAGAGGGAAGATTTTGCAATAGTCACATTTAATTTATCAGGGTGCAATAATTTGTGTTTCCCAATCATCTTGCAGACTTTGGTTCATTATACTATTGTTTCACATGAGTAAGTTAGCAAAGTTTGGATTGATTGACTCTAATTAACTAAAACTGGTTCCAGGCTGTGCATCTATTGTCATGGTAGCTAGCCACAAAGCCCCAAACTGTTCAGTAATGGCAATATAACGTACTATCGATATGAAAACTCCAGCAAATGCTAATGCTGGGCTTGTCAGCAAATGAAAATAGCAATAGCGGAGGAGGGAGAAAAGGGACATTAGGACAAGCATGTCTCAGAAGGCTTGGAGAAAATGCAGCCTTTCAGAGCTGCTGGTGCTCTGATCTTTTCACTTATTGTGATATCGGCCTCCAGCGTGGAAAGAAATGCGAACCAAACCTACACACTGTTCTGTAAAAGAAAACTCAAAATGAACCCAAAATTCTAGATTGAAATAAGACCTCTAGAATAGTGTATGTGGATTTCTCCCTCTGATTTTTTATATGCAAGTGTATTTTCCCTTGTTTTTATTAGTCCACTTACACGGGGTCTGAATCTATTCTCTACTTATTACCACTAAAGAGAATCTAACCAATATTAAATGCATCCCCTTACACATGACATACGTTCAATTGTTGCATTGAAAGCTTAGGATAGTAACTAAATATTCCTTTCTTTGCTTGGTCTTAAGAATCCATCTGAAATTTAGCGAAATTTAGCAAAATTAATGAGGACCTCAAAGGATGAGCTGCCCCTGCTGGCAGAGGTGTACAGCACCTCAGCATGTCCAGAATGTGCAAGTCTGAAAGCGTAAAAGCTTTATTCCATCTTTATACCACGGGCTGCCTCCTCTCCAGAGACACCTCCCCTGAAATACCAACCTCTGTATATTGCTACATGGAAAATGATGCTTAGGAGAACAGTCTTGAAGAGCCAATGTCAAACACAGAAGCTTGGGAATTCCAGGACTGCCTCCCTTTGCTTGACCGACCTTTCCTTTGCATGACCACATTGCTGCAGTCTCCAACATCTTGCTTGGGAGCTATTTCTAAGAGGAGACTTGTGGCAGTCAGTGTTTACTACTCCCAAGGAGCAATTCCTTGGTGTGATATCAAGTCCTTACTGTGCTACATGGGCCTGTCTTTCTAATTTCCAAAGCATCTGATTCGCACCATGGTTCAAGAACAGATAAGCCATTCATTTCTCATTTTCCTATGTCCTGTAACTGCAGGACATGTCAGAACCTGTCTCTTTGTTGTGGGGAGTGCAATCTCCCCTTTACAGACACCCTTTGTCCCAACCTTGCACTATTTGCAGCACCTGAAGCCTGTGCCCGAGTGGAGATGGCCTCCCCTGTGGTACCTGCGGGCTGTGCAGGAGGGTCACCCCATCGACCCCTGGGTGCCAGCCCAGAGCCCTGGCCCCAGCTGCTCTGAGGCTGAGCCCCCCTGAGCAGCCTGGCTGCCTCCCCTCTCCAGTCCTTTTCCAGGCAAATATCCTCTTCTTTGCCATTTGCCAAAATAAGGACTTGATTTTTATGGCATGACTGATTTTAACCTTTGACACAGATAGTCACCAGGGTGAGAGGCACCTCCAATTTTTCCAAAGCAGCACACACAGCTCATCACAGGCTGTTTCCAAGAAGCTATTTGCAGTTTCATTTCTTCCCCAGCCTGGACAGAGGCATTGAGACCAAGGCTCACAGGTAGGAGTCGTGAGAGGCCTTTAGGTCCCGTCGGGTGTAGGCACGCAGCTCCAATCAGCTTTGGTACAATTTACAACCCTGGGAGTGATAGAATTGGGTCCCAGAGCCTGGTGCCACCCCACTCTGACTCACTGTGAGCCTCCAGGCAAGACATTTAACACCAGGCTGTGATACCTCTCATTGCACTACACATTATACCAAAAAGGGGCTCCAGGAAGTCAATGGAGCTACTTGTGGAGTGCTTGTACTTAGTAAGTGTGTCACAATCTGGCCTTCGCTTAAGTTTCCCCTTTTATAGGAAATTACAGGCTCATTTCCAGGGTTGTGGGGCTTAATTAGTTTATGTTTGCAAAACACATCTTATAGCTGGTGAAAAGAAATAACCATTATGATGATGATGATGTGTTCAGTGCGTGGCAAGGTCTTGGGTCTGTCTAGGTTTTGCTTCATTTATTCTGTATAAAATAAAAAAATAAAATTTAAAAAAAAAGTCCTTCCTCTGCAATTATTTGAAAACCTATTTTCTAGCAATAGTGCACTCATTCTTCTGTCAGAAGTATTAGGGCATACCTTCGCCCCCTAAACTTCCTGTGCAAAGTTCCCCAGAGCCTGAGCCTATGGCACAAAGCCAGTTGCCACTGCAGGGTGAGGGAGACTGACCAGCCACAGCAAAGCTATGATGAGTGTGGTTCAGATGGACTTGTTGTCTGACACTTTCCCCAATGTAAATGCCTTTCCCTTTCCTGCACTCAGAATATATGCTTTTTTAACCCTAAGATGCATCATATCTTTAAAACTTGGCATTAGCAAACAGGGGTTTTTTTCATCAGCTATAATAATTTTTTTCTTAAATTCTGGGGTTTGTTGGGGTTTTTTGTTTTTTTAATCCAAGTATGGTTCTCATGGTGTAGTAAATGACATTAGGCTTTTGTAAATTCTTGCAGAATATAACAGATCATTGATTTTATAACACAGTCACTGCTTTTGCATTCTGATGAGATTATTAGTAGCAGCCTAGAATACAACATCCCTGCATACTGTTAGTTAAAAAAAATAAAAGTTTACTAAATGGTCTCTTGTCAACTGTATCTGAAAATCATTATAGTTTCTCTGGTTTCCTTTACATGGAGGGCTTCTTCTGTGAGCTGTTGGGTTACATCAGTATGAAGTTACAGAATTATTGCAGGGATGCTCTTTATTTCTCTTTAGCTGTTTGTTTTTCTACAGAAAACCAGTTTTTTTAAGTATTTAAAAATTGGTTGCAAAAATTGTTCACGTGCTCAAGACATGCAATATTGTATCTGACCTCAGTAAGCATATTTTTCCTTTCATACTTTAACTGAAATTACATCAGGCATTTTTATCTCATGTCAAAGCAAACACAGATCAAGCCATTTTCTGATTTTTTCACACATCCTGTGTTGTAGCCTTCGTGTGCCAATGAAGACATGAACCATCTGATCTTTTAAGGCCAAATTCCGTCTCTTCCACCCTGCACTGCAGCTCCCTGTTTTACACCCAGTGTGTACCTGCCCCCAGCTGTGAGCTGGTGACCCACAGGTAACACCAACACAGGACCATGCTTCAGACCCTGCTCACTGGGCAGTGGGGAAGGGAGGATTTAAGCTTGGATATATTTTTAACACACTAAAATGCTGGAATTAAAATCCAGCTGCTGGCATGCAGCATTTTCTCTGCTTCCATACTGTTATTAACATACATCTGTATTAACACCATGACAGTCCACCCTACAAATTGATACAATACCAAATAAAGAGCCTGCACTGTGCACTGTAATGACTCTACAGGAGCCATTACATCTGATGTAGTCAATATTATACATTTTTTTAAAATGTATGAATGCATAGTTAACTGAGAGATCTGATCTGCTCCAGCAGTTCTGGTCTATCAGAAACATAAAATGCATTTTAAGAAACTGCTTGCATACATTTTACGTTTTTACCTGAGAAGCCGAATGCAGGGACGTATGTTATTCTCTGTCTGCCCATGACATGTTTGTTTCAAAACAAAACAAAAATAAGTGGAAAAGCTGATGAAGACTGGGCTCTGTTGCCTCATAGTGCCACCTCCAGTGTCCCCATTCCCTTTGGACCTCTCTCCAGTAGCTTTTGCTCCATGTCCCTGTGGGCACGTTTGCTGTTTGAGCAGGTGTGAGGAGTGAGTATCTCAGCAGAGCATCACTGAGCCTCTGCTATTTTCCACCACTGCAGCTGAGGGCTGTGCCACCAGCGTGAGCTGCATGTGCTGCATGCACCTACATACACGTGCACAGAAAGCAGAGGGAGCTGAGAAGCCACCAGCACTCACAGACCACCTGAAATGCACAGGGAGAGGGTGAGAGGAAGGGGATCTCAGCTATAAAATCCTGGGGATACATCTCTCTTGAATGAGGTCATACCGCATGGTTTTGCAGACAGAGCAAATGCTGCTGTGGCCCTGCATTCATGGCACAGGGGCAGCTTGATCTGGGCAGCTGATTTTGGGATGCCACAAGCATCTCCAGGCTGGGATCTGCGTTTGAGCACAGGGCTACTGGAGGTTTCCCTTCAGTTTTGCAGACACTGCTTGTGGGAGTCATTGAACATGCTGCATTTCCCCCTGCACCTGCTGGCCTGCCTGGCCTGTTTTTTTGTGTTGAGAGCAGAAGACACACAAGTCTAGCCATCCTCATCAGGAGAGACCTAGTGGAAAAAAGGGGTACAGAGAAAAGACACCTACGTATTTATATTTTTGAAAAGCAACCTTTGCTTTTATCACTACCATGCAAATATTTATGTATTAAAAATACAAGCAAGCAGGCTCATTCCCTCTCCCACCTGTATCTGCATGCAGAGGTCCCCCAGCAGACTAATGCAGAACATGACTGACTTAACTCTGGGAGTTCCTGGGGACTTGCAGGCACTCTTTGTCCCCAGGAAGTATTCCTCCCTCTCACCCTTGTAGCCCTCTTTGGCTTCCTCCTTGACACCTTTACAGAGCTCTGACATTCACACACACGTGCATGACAGAACTAAGTAGTGCAATCCGTAGAGGAGCATACCTTATTAATTACTCCTATTCAGCCATGGAGATGGATGTAGTTTTGAGGCTAAATATAGCTTGCCCACACAGCGAGGATTTGGACTGCAATGTCACCAACGTTGCCAGCTCTGTGGCAAATCTTACTCATAGATTTTCCCTGAAAGCACTCATTCCTGGATTTGGGTGGTGATGTGAGCAGTTTGGGCTTCTAAACAAAAGCTGGTTTCTGTCACATGCATCTGTGGTTTGAAAACATAGCTGAGATGCTCTGGCACTGCAGTATTAAGAGTCAGATCTGCTTAGTTGTGTCTGTAGTTGTGGTTCTTTTATCAGGCATCATGCGGAGAGGTGCAAGTGCACACTTTACGGGACATGTGGAAGCCAAGTGTATACTGTGGGCAAAGCAGGCTGGTAAAGGCATCTCTTCAAACACGTACAAAGCTGTGTTTCAGAACAGCCTGGATAGCAACAGCAGCTCTAAGTGTTTCAGAGACTGGGGGTAAATGTGGATTTCAGAGAAACAATCAGTGACAGTAGGGGGTTTGGGGCAGTTTTAAGTGGAAAGACAGTTTCTTGTACCCTGCACTTCTTTGCTTCTTGGGTGAGAGGATCTGGGTGTAGAATACTGTTAATAATGCCCTATGTTAATAATAAAATTAAAAAGTGCTGAGTGTTTTCTCACTGCTGTGTAAGACCAAAGTATGACTGTCCTTCACTAAGAAAGCTTCAACACAGAGATGGACACCAGCTTAAACCAGTGAAAACTCAGGACAGCACAGAAGAAAAATATTTTACAAACAGTCCCTGACTGTAGAGTTATCTTCCTTTCTCTTATCAAAGGGGGAATTCAGTGTGCAAATATTATTAAGGAAGAAATGTATGAAATAATGAGGAATCATTTCTGTCAAATGGATATAAGATGCTAATTGGTGATGTGCTGAATCCCAGAGATGCTTGACATTCAAAAAGTGAGTGAAGTACGGCAGAGCATTTGTATAGGCCATCTGGAGATGTACACCATACTCTACACTTGATGAGAAAGTGGCATCAAACTGAAATTTCTGATTCCAAGACCTAAATATGCATCAATCCAGGCTTCAAATTTCATAGATAGCTGGGAAGATCACAGATAAACAGCAATCTGGCACGTTTCCAACTAGAGCGAGAAAAATGCTTTCTGCTTCCCTCCTTACAAAATTATTAAAGATTTGAAGACCATCCGTAAACTTTTGTTGCAAAAACTTTGGAGATCACATTCCCATTTACACATATTTCTGTCTCCTGGGGTAATTTGACCATGAAATCCCTGTGCAGACAGGGATATCCAATATTCCATATCAGCAGAAAATGGCACTGTTACAGAAGATATATCATGCACAGCACAGTCAGAAACCTCATACGAACGTGCATGGTGATATCCTCAGTTCTTCCATGACTTCAGGATTTCTCTGGTAAGAGAACAAAACCAGTGTAAAAGAAGGTAGTAGCAGCAGCTGTTCAACACCCCCTTCTCTGGTTTTCGGTCCTAACAGAGGGCGCTAAAGAATTTTTGTTCTTGCTACAAGTAGCTGTTACAAGGCACTCAGAAGGCTTATATAAACCTTAAGATGATCCAGATGGTAGTGTGGGAGACATTACACTGCAGAAGCACACATTGCTACTTACTTCATATATTTCCATCAGATCTTTGCAGTGCTGGCAACCCTACAGACTATACATGTCCTGAATCCACTGCGTTAGATGCTGCCCCAACACGGAGCTACGAGTGAATCGCAGCCCAGAGAGCCTGCAAGCCAAGAAGAGAGAGGCAGCACACGGCTAGAGGGTGCAGAGAGGGCACCTTTCAGACAAAGGCAAGGCAGAGCACTCAGCACAGGAGCTGTAGAACTGGTGCCAATTTTTATAGGTACCTAAGAGGAAAAAAACCCAGTACAACTTAAAGAAAACAAAGAAGTGAATCTGATGATGTTTGTATAGTGCTCTTCCCACACTTGAAGAATAGAAATAGAGAAAATGAGGTAGTGCTCGCTCAGATATGGCAGCTGGGTGATGGGAGCTCCTCAGATGGACCAGGAAGCAGTCAACATCTCACAGGTCCAAGGACATATAGGACATCATGGATTTGTTTGGAAGGCAGAAATTTTGAAAAAATTGCATGGATACAGGTTTAGAGATGGCACTGGCCCATGTAAAAAGAGCAATGTCAAAGCTGGCCCAGGCCACAGTGACCAATGATGGTGTAGATAAAACCAGAGCAAGCAGGGAGTCATTTGAAGGAAAAAATAAGATCTCTGTTTTTGTCATCTGAGCCTTGAACTGGTGGCTAGTTATCCTTAAGGAGATATCAGAAAACCAGACAGTATGAAGGATCTGGCTTAGAGATGTGTGAAGGACTGAAAGACGAATTTGTCTGGCCAGGAAAGACGAACAAGAGCTCATCTGAGGGAGACGAGGAACTTCTAGAGGATATCTGAAAGAAGAAGAAAGAGAGCAACGGCAAAGGAGGCTGCAATGAAAGCAGAGGAGCTGCAGGAGATTTCAGGATAGTGCAGTTAAAACTGCTGCCATTGACAGCACCAGAAAATGGGCCCAAGATCTAGTTACTCCTTAGCCAAAATAGTCTTCTCTCCCCACCTCCAAAAGACTGTCATGCTGGCTGCAAAACAGTGTGGGCTTTTACTCTTTGTGCACTCCTGCTGCCCTCACCGTGGCACCCGGGCTATGCCGATTCATGAGGGTTGACATTGGAGCTAGAGAATAAAGGAGTGCGGAATGAACACAAAGAACACACCTTAAGCAGTTTAAGCAAGTCCTTTCAGCTGCTGAAACTATAAGTAATAGAGCACAGCTGTCAGAAAAACTAGATTGCACAAGAGAAAAGCAAGCAATATAAACACACAGCAGACTGAATGTGCTCAGGTTTTAGGTTTGTCAGAAGTTGCTCCAGTGTGTTCCTGCTTAGCCAACCATCCTTTCACTGTCTCCTCTCATTGTCTTGCAAGCTTTCTCAACAAGGTCCATATCTTACATGCATTCTGCCCTATAGAAGGGCTTTGCATGGGATGAAGATACAGAAGAAAACAACTTCCACCATCTGCACTGATTCCCAGGGACAGAAATCCAACAGTCCAGCAAAGTCTTAAATAAACATATTAAAAACATGGCATGAGACCTTTTTTACTCCATGCAGATTTTTAGAAGCAATATGCAGAAAGGACAGTGTTTTTTTTTTCTAGCCTACTTGAAGACCCAAGACAAAGTGCTCAGATCTTTGCACTTGTGTTGGATTTAGGCATGCTGTGGCTCTTTGCCTCACAGGCTAGAAGTACTTTTCCCAGTATATATTAGATAAATATATATACTAGATGAATACCACATCAGCAGCAGAAAGCTGCACCGTCCCCCTCAGGCTCTGGTGCTATCCATGTGTTGATGATGTCCAGCTTCCTCCCAGTCTGCTAGATCAAGGTCTAATCGATTCTCTTCTACACACAGACCAGGCCTGTAGGAGCACAGCTCCAGGGATCACCTTGCCTGCTCCTCTGCCACAAGACAGAGGAGTATAACCAGAATAAAAAACCACTGGAAAATTTTCCTGACCTCTTCTTTAAAATTCCTCAGTGGTGGCAACTTCATAATTTACTTGAACATTTTGAGACCACATTTCAAGACCACATTTCACTGCTCTTGTTTGCAGAAAGATTTTCCTCGACATCTAAATGCCATCTTCATTAATACCTGTTGAATTTAGCACTTCCTGTCCTACCAATTAGGCTATACCCTTAGTATTAGGTTTTGATCATTTATTGTTAACACAGATTTAAATAGATTTATAGAGTTGTCAGACACAGTATTCGTGAACAACTTTCTACTGGGTAATTAATCATTGCCTCTGTTTTCTGTTATTGTGATTCCAATTCTGCATGTGTATACATGATTGATTTTTAGACACACAAACGGTCCCATTAAAGACAATGACACTTGTGGATTTACAGCTGAGCATGTACTTACAGTTTTGCAGAGTCAGGATATGGTATTAACCACGTTGTTCCATTAAAATCCTCTAATTTCGGTCCTGGAATTCAGTTATCTCAGGTCATAGGTAGTCCTTAAAACTAAAGGTGCTGAAAAGTCATTACTGACATTCACTACCTTTAAAAGTCAGTAACTGGCTTATGGCTACACCAAAATTACTATAGTGGTGATAGTGTCTTGACAGACCATATTGTTATATCCAGGACAGTGTATGCAAAAATAACTTACAAAATATTTTTACATCTAAAATATTTTTATAAATATTATCTACCAGAGATTTTAAATATTGTTTCATAGCAGTTTCAAATTACAGTAAAAAATTTTGAATATAAATATATTAATAAAGACTGGTTTGACCAAGACACAAATAATATTAAGTTATGACCTCAAATTAGCAGTGTTTGACTTTGGAATGTGCATTATTTTGCCCATTCCATGGTTTTAATTAAGAGATATTTAGGGGTGTTGCTGAGAGAAGTTATTAAAAAATCGTTCTATTGCTATTTAAGTGAAGACTACAGTTCTATAATGAAATTGCATTAACTGAATGGTCTATTTATTGTCTTTTGTTAAAATCTGATCTGAAAGTTTGAATTTCTCAAGAATTCTAGCTTGTTAATGCTGGTGAAGTTTGTTCAACTCATAATTTTGTGACAGAAGCTACAAATGGTTACAAGATTAGATGAGGTGCAGATCCCTTGCTCCCAGCATGAGGATATAAAAGTTAGACTCCACAGGGGAAAATAGAAGCCTGGAGACCAGCAGGGATGTACCTGAAAACAGCCCTGATTATCCTTGGAGTGGGCTCAGTGACTCCTCAGAAAATACACACCCTTGGATTGGAAAATTGCTAGAAAGGTCAAAGAACTGTTGATCTAAAAGCTGGCTTATGCAGGGCTTGGGATAGAACTCAGAGGTTCAACGCAGTGAAGTTGTCTGCCAGCACGCACAAGAAGCTGCAAGAGCTCCTGTTTCTGCTGCTTTTCACTTCTCTGGTTTCAAATGCAGGTGAAACCCTTGCCAACAAGGAGGGACACCACCACAGCACGCAGCAAGGAGCCAGATCTGTCCTAACCTCCTCAGGTTTGGGAGGTGAGGGAAGTGTTGTTTTCTCCACATTAAGGATGGGAAGCTGCAGCAGCTCTTTTGCTGGGGAGCTGCTCCATTCTGCTCAGCCTCAGCTCCCAGGCAGCCAAGGGCACCAGGCAAAAGACGGTGTGCGTTTCCCCGAGTTTCAGGATGTATCTCTTGGTGCACTGAGCTGTGTGTGCCTGTGCTGAGCTTTAGAGTGCACACGAACAGACTATGCTATTTGTCTCTCAGAGCCCCAGGGCACTGAAGTATCATGGCACAAAAGCACCTCACCACTCTCCTGCAGCTTCAGGATATTCCCACCAGGCAAAAATGCCACAGCCCTTCGCTATGAATGGTGTCAAGCATGTCACTCAGGCTAAGGAATTAGAAGGACTGACTACTGCCTTCCTCTTTGTGCAGCACTGATAGTGGCAGCAGGACACGCTGAATCTGCTGTAGTGTAGCTTGGGCTGAGCTCTTCACTTTCCTGACAATTAGACTGGAAACCATACTATGCTGATCATCTGCTCCCCTGATGACCTCACCGCAGGAAGGAGCTGGGGTGAGAGGGAGAAAATGCCATTTCTCTGTGGTCCTTCTCTGCCCCACAGGCTCTCTGGGACTTTTCACCACCGTCAAGCAGGAGGGGATACTGTCCTGCCCAGTTGATCTACCCATGTAAAATACCAAACAAAAACCGTATTTCCTTCTGTGCCACCTTAGCAGCAAATGCTCTTGTTCTGGCCACAAATGACTTTGCTCTCCTAAGTCTCAGGTGGTACTTGGAGGGTGCAGCATCTCAGGTTTCCCTCTGGGCTCAGTAGAACCACAGGCAAAGATCCTCCACGCACTTACAAAGCTGAAAGAGTGAAATAACACAATGTGTTGCACAGGGTTTGGTAGAACCCACGTCCTTTCATGGGCTGTCTGCCAGTGGGCAGTGGGTCAGCCAGCACCTCTGCCAGCCACTCACTGGGAGTCATGGCACACGTCTGGAGTGCCCTGGGACCCAAGACTGGGAGAGACATACACATGGCCAGAGGCAGTGCAGGGAACATCCTGACTCATCACCTCTTGCTGGAGACCTCCCAGCTCACCAGCTTGTCTGCAGGACTCTGCCTTTCCACCACAATCATTGCACAAATTCGCACAGGATGCACAAACGCCATGGGGGCCACCAACAGAAGCCCCGGCACTGTCCTCCCTCCACGAGACCACTGCCCCCAGCAGCACTGGAAGTGCCTGTCCTCTCTGCTCCGCAGTAATGCCAACCCTGTGGGAATGTCCCATCCACTGCCTGCCAGGGAGATGTCCTATCCTACCCTGACATTTGCTATCTTGCTTTTATCCATGGCCTTCAATGATGAGATGGCCATGACTGCTGCCTCCATCTCCCTCAGCAATATGCCATCTTAGCTTTCCATAGTCTGATGCTCAGCTAACATCTTCCTGTGAGAAAGGGGTAAAGTTTGGGGGGAAAAAAGCAGGCATGAAATGGAGAAGAATATTGCCTATTAGAAAAGGACAATATACAAAACTACCTGAATGTGACACTGAAGGTGTGACTGAAAAAGGGCAGGTAATACGGAACTTAGACCCCTCACTTTTAAACAAGCAATAAATAATGTATTAAGTTGCAAAGTGGAGATACGAAATACTCTGTCTGACATGACCTCTGTTCATGGATTACTTTGGTGCACATAGTTTGGGCCAGAAAAAGAATCATTTGGAGATCTCTGTTAAAATTTCTTCTTTCACCATTGCTCTATCTGCTTCTATGCTGATGTCATTTACACCTGTCTTTTTCTTGGCAATAGTGACACATCATCCATACAAGGTGCAAAAGCAAAATAATCTCCCAACTTTAGATATGAATTCTCACTAATAAACATCTAAGATTTTTTAAGTGAGTTGCGCAGTGCTATGTGCTTCATTTGGATGTGCTGGATCCAACCTTGCTTTGGTTAAAGAGGTGTTTAATTAAAAGGACAAAATGTTAGCAATTCAGTAAGTATCACATTAATTTAAAACAGTGTAATTACTAAATGTGCACTAATGAAAGATTCACAAATTGCACTCAGTTGTTGTTTTAAAGATTGCTTAGCTCCTATGAATGATTATGCAGAGGTTACAGTTTGTCTTATTTTGCAGTGGCTTCCCTGTTCATCAGCAGCCATCCCACCGCAGCATCTGGGGTACAGCAGCCCCTCCACTCTGGCTGCCATTTGCACCCTGGCACTGCTGAGCTGCCTGCAGCATTCCCCAGGCTGCCTGCAGGACCCTTCCAAGCATGCCAGCCACGCTCCCGGTGTTCCCAGCAGTGCTGTGTGGAGCCGGTGTTGTGAGCACTGGTAACGGCTGCTGGTGAGGAGAGGATCCTGAAGGTGCTAACAGTGGCATCATAATGAGTGCCAGGCACTTATGTACGGGTTTCTTAATGCTGGTCTTCTGGAAAAATCTGACCTGGTGAGGCCTCTTTCCACAGGGTGTTTACATCACCCTATGACATCCTAGAAGTGTGAGCTACAAATGCTGCTTGGTTCAATGGGTTAGCTCTTCAGTTCTCCAAAATTTAAATAATTCTCTAGTAAATCCCATCTGTTATTCAGAGCAATTTCTTTGAATCCCATCGGTTTCACCCCTATTATCTTCTCCAAGTTCCACTGCTCATGGTGAGTCAGCATGGTCTAAAAGGCTGAGTGCGAAGAGCCAGAAATGAGACATTTTTCCAGGAGGAAAAGTACATAAGCAGGATGTCCTTTCTAGATGCTGAGTTAGGGAACTTCATCTTGCTTAGCTAAATTCCCCTTGCAGTTTCGGGTAGGTGCAAAATTTTTCTTTATGTTCTGTCATAAACTCCTCTTCTGTTCTGCACTGGTGAATACTTTCCTCCAGCTCCAGGTTGGATTTCAATGGTAAGCAGAGTCGTATTGGTTTGTGCTTCTTTTTGTTTGTAAATGTTTGGACGTCCTTCTCCATAAAAGGTGCTGCATAAAGTGTGAACTATATTTTAGTGTTATGAGCACCATCACTTGCAGGGGAAGCTCTAAATATATTTCACACTCGTTGTAGCCTATCAAATTAATGTAATGATGAACATTAAGGCTTTTCAGAAATCAGCTGAAGGATGTAATTTTTTTTCTCAAATTCATAGAGAATGGAATAAATCCATATGCAGAGATAGTCCAAAAAAGCCCCATCTTAGTCTCCCTAAGATCTCTTCTCTAAGGTTTTTGTTGCTCTTGTTCTTTTCCTTACAAAGTATGAAAAGAGAGATAGCAGTACAAGGTTTACACTCTGGCCAGTTTGATGGCAGAAAAAGTCACCTCTGGAATTCTTCAGCACAGTTTTCAAAGGTGGAGATGTGGTGTTGGGTTTGGGGGAGGAAGGTGATGTTTGTAAATTGGATGTATTCAAGTCTATATAATTGGGATTTTAAAAAAGATATCATCTATTCATGAAGAAGATGGAGTTGGTCTCTTACTTCAGTGCGTGGTGAGAGGACAGGAGACAACAGGGACAAGTTGAAAATATGACATTGTCACACTGATACAAGGAGGAAAATTTCTCCAGGAACACACTGAGGCAGCACCACAGGCTGCCCAGGGGGCTTGTGCAGTACCCATCCTCGGAGTTTTGCAAGGCTCGACAAGACAAATCTCCAAGCACCTGATCTGAGCTCATGGCTGATCCTATTTGAAGACAGTTAGATGAGGACCATGCTGAGGTCCCTTCTAACCTGAATTATTCTGTGACTCTACAGAAATCTTCCTGGCAGAAGCAGTAATTCAACTGCATCAATAATTATGGCTAAACAGACTGCCTCATCATGTTTACAAAAAAATGTTTTCTGGGATTGGGAAGATTTCTGAATAATATTCTTCCTAAAATACCTTTTTGCAACTTTTTCAAACTTGCTAAGAAGAAAAAGTTTTCCTATGGGATGAAAAAGAAACTGTTAGGAAATCGGTTTGCATCGAAAGAGGGGGACGGCTAGAAGAAAATCAAACATCGGATGCTCAGCAGGTACTAATTGGGTGGTTAGTTGTGAAGAAACTGTTTCCCTCAGGTACTGAGATAAGGCAGCACACAAATGACTTGAAATATGGATGTGACCCAATACCTCCCTTTTAATTCAATCTTTTTCCAGCCCATCGCTGGAATTTACACAACGTTTTATTGACTATGGTATCAGAAGCTATCAATTTGCTGCAGCCTCATAAAAATAAAATAGTGATACAGAAGAGAAACTGCTGTGTCAGACACACTTCAGCTATTCCCAGCTTTCCTCACCCCTTCATCTACCCTCTCATCATAAACATCACTATTCTGTTTGCCTCTTGCTTCTCCTAACCATTAAAACAGGGAACCAAAACCACAGCCTATGGGCTGTTAACATAAGATCCAGAAATGTGTCAAATATTTGGTGTCTGAAATATTTCTTGGCTCCAACTAGTAGGAAGGAACAAACAAGCAAGCAAATAGCATAAAATCAGGTGTGTCTGTGGGCAAGAGAGAGATAAAAGAGGGCTATATATTTAAAGTGGAGCAAGAGTGTTGTCTCACACCATGATTACTATGGTAATTACCCATTTTAACGCTTATTAGTGCAAACAGCTGTGCAAAATTCATATAAGTGGTGGAACATAAGTAATACTCTTTAATTAAAAAAATTACAAGGCTTTTTTTCAATGAGTTAAATGCATTTTGCTTATTGTGCTTGATCCCTTTTGACATTATTGTCTCACAGGGACCAGTAACAGGATGCACAGTAATTATTTACCTCTTGGTTTAATTCCATGTGTATTTAAAAAACCCTTTGTTTGGTGAATGCAACAGTAATTTTTGGAACAATACCTTTGTTTTGGCCCTGAAAATCATATACCTTCAGCAATACTGAAGCTGTTTACTGCACATCATGCATGGTAACACATCAAAGACAGAGCATTTAACAAAAGAAATAAGATAGCTTGGGTTTGGGGTAGTTATAATGCTTCTGTTGTGACTGTGCAAAGTGGCTCTGGTAAAATATATTTAGTAGCGGGAGCTGCAGGTATTTGGACAAAAATTATGGCCCTGTGTGACTTGAAGCCATGAGGAACTACAACATATTGTTTTCCATAAAGATACGAAATGTTTGGGACAAAACACGAGATGAGATCCTAAAACTGCAATCTTCCCCAGGAAGTTTCAAGTCATTCACTGTGGCATTTGCTGATGAGAATTGTTCCCATAAGTATATGCCCAAAGAGATAAACTTTATGCTGTATGCCAGCTTTATGATGTGATAAAAGTTTGTGTTTGAGGTACCTTACTGATTATCTATTAGGTGGAAGAAAAAGAATAAAACAACCAATTAAACAGTAGCTCCTGTATCTGTATCTTAGCTAACTTGGTAATTGAAAAATGGCCCCCATTTTTCCCTCCCCCACCCATTTCCATGTAGCATTTCAAGAACTCTGTCCGAGAATATCACTATATGAAAAAAAAAAACCATCATCTCAAAATTATTAAAATCTCTGTGGGAATTCATGATTAATTTTAAGGCCTGGCAGATTAAAATACATTATTATGTACACTCTAGTGCATCCTTTCAGATATTTTCAGAATCTGATTTTGCTCTCTTGATACACACCAATGATTCTACATGTATCTAGTAGATTGCAAGGAATAGATTAGCATTAAAGAGGCAGTATTGTGTTGTTAGGTTGTTATGTGTAACTTGTGCTCATACATTAAGAAAAATGTAGCTGGCATTCCCTTGGACATGACCAGACCCCTTAAAAAAAGGAGAGAATTATTAGTAGTTGGTTGTAATGCATTTGTAGAGCACTTCTGAAATTCTGACCTTTAGTACATTAACTGGCTGTTTTTACCCAGCTCCCAGGCAGAGTAAGATCTACAGTACCCTGCTTAGGAAATGGAAATTATGGACTTATTAGCAGCACTTGTTAAACTTTCAATTCTGGAACATTCTACCTTTAGCTCTGGACCTAGCTTTCCAATGATTCTATTGTTCTAAACAGCAAAACCAAAAGCATTCAATATCAAGAAGACAGAAAAAATGTGGGTTTTATTTGGGACAGTCTGACCATTTGCTCATTAGTGCAAAGTCATTCATTCACAATTTAGCTTCATGAATGTTAAGGTTCCCACTTAGGCCCCGGCAGCTGTTGTATATCTGACTAGAAATCTGAAGACCCATTTAGCATCCATGTTCCATCATTCAGAAACACCTTTATCCTCCATTCTGACAAGGTAAGTAGACGTTTCTTCTTGTAATTCTAATGTAAATATCTTCGATACTCTTCCACGTTCCACCCACAGCTTGGCCTCTACCTGTGTAAGTCGCGGGCACACAGACAGGACAAAGGACTCTGACAGCCTTCTGGCTGACACTGCAGTCTCTTGTTATACATTCAGACACCACATGGGGCTCAGGATCAACCCCAGCTGACCAGTCATCATGGTTCCCATCTTTTTCCCTGGCTCTGTTATGAGGATAGTCCCTCTCTTTCAAGAATTTCCCCCCAGATATTGCACATACGGCTTGCTGAAATTACTGGGGTTTTGCACCCACTGTCCCATCAATCAGACCCTCCTGCAGCAGAGATCTCTGCAGGTCATTATTTAACATGGCCACAAATGTCACGCCATCTGCAAACTCTTTCATAATGATTTTACCCTTTCTTCCATGTCACTGATAATGTTAAATGATAGACAGCCAAGAACCAATACCTGCAGAACCCTTCTAGCAACCACAAACACAGGCAGTGGTGAATTGTTCCTTATAACTACATCTCAAGACATATCTTTTAACCATTTTTAATGCACTTAACATGAGCCGCACTGGTTTTCTGTTGTTGTACCGTGTTAATCAAAATACTTTGAATAACCAAATAGAATACTTTACAAAACTTCTGTATACTACCTCAATATAACTATCAATTAAATTAGCAACCTCATAAACATCTTAGAAAGTTAGTTTTACAAGAACTGTTTTCTATACAACCATGTTAATTGTCACTAGTTAAACTACCTTATCTATCAATCAAGTTCTTTGTCAGTAGTCCCATTTCAAAACTCAGGGCTAACATCAGACTGAGAGGCTTGGAGCTAATGGGACCATAGTATTTTCCTGTCTTTAAACAGTGGCACAATGCTGCCTTTCTCTTTCTCCTCTGCAACACCTGGCTTGTTTCAAAAATTACTGAAAATCAATCTAAAGAAACAAATCTAAATAAACCATCTAAATAATCTACATAAAACACCTGATGATTTTAAATATTTAGCTTTCACAATGGCTGTCTGTCTTCAGCATTACATAATTTTGGGAATGCTGAGAAACAGTTCAGCAACAGTTTCCCATTGTTTGGATAGAGATCTGCGATTTTTTTCCTAAATGAAAAAGAGACATCTTTGAATGCTTCCATCATTTTGTATTATAAATATTTATTCTAATAGCTTCATCTTCTTCTTTATAAACATTCTTCAAGTCAAATCCTTTTCTTTTAAGTCTAAAAAGATTCCTCTTTTATTTTTCTTTTAACTCTTTTATCCATAGATTTCCTCTTGTTCACTAGCTTTGATTCCGGCTTTTTTTTCATTTTCTGCTTATTGTATGTTCATTACTATTGGCATCTCATTTTCTAATTTTTTCTTTTTTATTTCAGTATTTGTAGTGCTTATANGCCAGACGAACTTTTCAAAGCAGTTCTGTACTCCAAGGTCACACTCCTCTGCGTTCTGCAGCAGCGAGAGGAGCACAGGAAGCACCTCTCCTAGTTTTCGGCCAGCTTTTGGCTCTGTTTTCTCCAGAGACAGACGGAGAGTTGAACTTTTCTTTTCCCTGGGACTTTGGCTTCTTCTTCCTTTCTTCTGGAACTGTGCAACGACACCAAACATCATCCGAGAGGCCTGGAGGGGCCTACGCAGAAAACCCAGCTCCAAAGAAGAGGAGAGAGACCACACCTGCAGAAGGACTTTAAAATCTTCCCAGGTTTCTCTCCACAGCAAGAGGTTTTATTATTCAGCATTATTATTCTTTTCCTATGTGTTTTTAAATAAACAGGGGTTTTTCCCTTTCACTTTCCTCCAAGGAAT
>VYZQ01059150.1:19177-68414 GCA_013400655.1 Mystacornis crossleyi | reverse complement strand
AAAAAAAAAAAAAGGAAAAGGGGCAATCAAAGAGGTTTATCCCAATGTACTTTGGCTGACCAATATTTTAGTGGAGTTGAATCCCAGCACTGATGTCTTTCCAGCTCTGATGGGGTAATAATTACATCCATGTTGTTGCTGGTATGTATTATGATATTCCAGCAACTTCAATTACATTTTGAAGACATTTTTCTCTTTTGGAAGCTGTTCAGTCACTTAGGGCCACTTCTGTTAAATCTGTACTGCAGACATTAAGAGCTGAAATCAGCTGCATTCCCCATCTGTGTGTATTAGTCATTTTGCACATCCTTAGTATTGTTGACAACCATTTAAAAACTCTGGCAGGGATTACTATTTGTGAATAATCATGCAGAGCAATTAATGAGGATCTGATGATGATTGCAGACCCTACTGACACTGACCAGATTATGCCCATATTTGTGCCAGCATCAATCAGATGTAACTCCTTTGAAGTCCGTGTTGTTGCCTCTGATTGACATGGATCTAATTGTGAGCAAACCGCAATAGTGGATTTGGACATAAACATGTGGCTCCAAGTCTACCCTTCTATTTCAAAATCTCTCAAAATTTTTACATAGCTTGCGGCTGAACCTTAAACTTATCACATTTCCCAGTAGGTGTTACTTTATTTAAATTACGTTTCTGTAGATGGTGAAGCATCCAGGCGATTTCTGTTGCGTTCCTTCGAGCGTAGTTGTTTTCTTGTCACTTCTGTCTGACATGCTATAGTGTTGCTGTAAGTTTTCCTCCCTGCTGTGTGGTTCATGGAAGGAATTTTGTTGCATGTTTCCACCCCAACAGTTGATTAGCGGATTCACCCCCTCTTATAGGAGCTGCGTGTAAGCACTCTCGTCACACTAATCCTGGGTCTTGGCACTACAGCTGTTTTCATGCTGTTTGCTGTCTTCTGTCTTCTTTCTACCCTAATTATTGTATGCTTTGTCCTTCTTTTTCTGTACTGGTACTTTGGAACTGTTTTCTCCCATCCCTCCTCCCTCAGACAAATAGGGTTTTTTGCTGATTAGGGACAGTCATCTCTTTCTTGGATACATGAAAAGGAGAAGTAGCATTTGGCCTGACTGGTTTTATTATCAGTCCTGTATGGATTAAATGTGGGAACAGAAAGGGTGGTCTTACCCCTAAGAATGAGTAAGACAAACTGAACAAGACCAGAGCAGCAATGCTTTTGATCAACAGGACTTAGAAGTAAATGGTTTCATTTTAAGTAGCATAAATGCCAGGGACCCTTTTGCAGTTTAGCAGAGAAATGACTATTTTACACTTTGATAAAAAGCAGGTCGGGGCAGTCTATCTGAAACCACACAAGTTGCAGACTGGCAGAGAGCAGAAAAAAAAAAGGAAAAGAAGCTTTAAAAGAGTAGTTTTGTACTCATTTCCATGTAAGGTCAGAAATCATCCAGTTACTTGTGCCGTATGACCCACCCCTGTGGTAAGACAGTGCCTCCCACTGAGTCTAGAATAGGAACAGTGGGTTTCATCCCCAGCTGCTTTTTAGATTTTTAAAGACTGCACACTTAAGTTGAAGACAGTTCCATTTTAAAATTACATGAGTAATTCATAACATTAAGTGAATCAAGGCTAGAAACTGTGGTGTCTATCCATAGAGACATTATTCAGCTTTCTTTATACGGCATTTCAGTGTTTCATAATTACAGGATAAGAATCCCACTCCTCTGTTTAATTCAATCAGTTTTAATTGCCTTGAAACCGCAGAGCATATTTAACTCTTATTTTCTAGTGACTCAATCTAGAAATACCTGTACAGGGAAATTATATCTAATAGTTGACAGCTCATAATTCTAATGCCAAAAAATGTCATAATGAAATCCAATTTGTACAAGGAAAGGGGTTCACATTTTTATCCTGGGGATAGTTAAATGTAGGAACCATTTACCTGAGAACATGCTGGATTCTCATCACTTCCACTCTTCAAATCATAAATAGATTTCTTTGTAGAAGAAGTACTGTAGCTCAAACAAAAGTTACGATCTTGATAGCAAATCTACTGGGTGAAGTCATACTGAAATAATCTTATTAATACCTTGCAGTTCTAAAATGCCTGTTGCTGTTCAATGATAAGTGAGAATTGCTATTTGACTGGTCAGGAAACTATGCCAAAAATCTTAATCAGATTCAGAAACAAGTGGAGTGATGGATTCTTCTTGTACATTGAATGTATTTTGTGTATATATATATCTATAGATATATATATATTTACACAGCTGACATTATAAGCAATGTTCAAAAAACAAATATACAGAGATGGCTTTAAGTAACAGTGATGTGATTTAAAGAAGTCGCCTTTGGATCCCCTGAGTTCCCAACAGGTTTCCACAGTGTTCTGCATGCTGCTGGCAGGTGCTGCTCCAGAGATAACCATATACTAAGCACACGTTCAACAGGCTTAAATAAGTGTTTGAGATTCTGTTCACCTTGCCACAGACTGGCCTTTAGCTGCTGATCAGAGTGGGAGCTGTGATAAGCTACAAAATAATAAATCTCAACCCCACAATGTTAATTTCTGTAAATTAAACATATGGAATTTGTGCTCTACCAGCCAGTGAAAAAGTGAAAGTCCTACTGCTGCCGTGAAATTGTAAAATATGCCATGCTTTTACACATGGAGACATCAATTTCTGTGCATCACCTAGCCATTTGTTGAACTAATATCACTAGCCAGAGAAGCAGTGTTGCGTAAGTCAGTGCAGTATCCAGACCCATGTTTCCTTGCTGTCAAGCACGAGAAGATTGAAGAGAACTGTAGTCAGAGTGTGAATAATCAAAGCTACCCAAAAGTAGATCATACTTTAGGGATACCTGTGCTACTAATTTTATAGGAGCCAAACCCCATACTCAGCTGTCAGTTTGCCTAAATTTATTCCAAACTGCAAGGGATTTTTTCCTTGAACATACCTCTTCCTTTTAGTTTGACCATCTGTGCAGTTATAGGCCCCTCTGGGTATTTTTTCCTAGACTAGGTTTCAGGTATTGCATCACATTCAGATTCTAATGCTGCTTTCAGTTTGGCACTGGTGTCTGCACCACTGCAGTCACCCACTTGCAGCTGTCTTTATTTAAAGTAGCTGGTTGTGGTATGTATTATTATTTCTCTTTTTCTTCACCCAATCAATTTTCTTCATCCCAGCAAAAAATGTCTAGGTGCATTTCTTAATTTTAATATAGAAGGAGTGTATCATTCTATATTCTCCTTTGACTAAAGATCATCACAAGAGAGAACCTGAAAATTCTATTGATCACCACTAAGAGAAGAAATGCTTCTTCATACTCATGCAATTTGTATGACTCTGGGAAATCCAGGATTGGTTCAGCATTTCTATGCCTCTTGCCAAAAACTCAACTAGGTTGTGGCAATGTTGTACGTTAAAGCTTTCTAATTTTTAAATAAAAGATTGTTTCAAATATGTATATGAAAAAGTTCTGCCTAAGTTTGATTTAGATGAACAGAATGTCTTTAAATAGGTTTTCAGTGGCACCCATAGGTAGCACAAGTACTTAATGTAGAAATACAGCTTCACTAAAACACAGCATTTAGACTAATTTAGGCAGCCTGGATCTCACTGGAAGCCAGCAATAGTAATTCACATTTTTATCCCTAACTTTCATCTTTCTCTATATTTAAATAAATATATCAAAGTCTATTTGAAATAGCATAAATTGAGAATTGTCTTACTGATTTGTAATTTTTCATGTATACCATTAGGTGGCAGGGAACAGTAAAGATTTACTTGATGAAATACATATGTTGAAATACAGATCTATCAGATTGTTCGCTCCACCCTTTTTGAATCAGATTTCCTTCTGTGAACTGTCAAGAGCTTTGTTTAGCTAATTATTAAATTACTTACCAACAGGGCTCACTGCTTTCATCAAAACTGATTCAGATTTCTTTTTTGTGCAATCCTTTTGTGAAATAAGAAAAAAAAAAAAAAAAACAAGGCATATTCATTCCACTGGAAGTTCTTTAAAAATTAAACATCAGCACTGTTGTGTATCTACTTCTAACCTCTGCTTCTGGTCAGGCTAAATCTGACTGCTGGAAGGAGCCCTTAGGCCAGTCTAATTCAGTAGACATTAGCGGAAGGCAAGAAAGTTTATTATTCTTTTGAGAGCCTTGGTTGTAAGGGCTTTGCTTTTGTCTGGGTCCAGTATAAATGGGGACCTTTTACATAGCATAGGTACAAAAGGACTGAACTGACAAGGCTTAGACACCCAGGCTGACAGACAGATGGCTGCAAGTAAAAAGATAGGGAATTTATACTGCCAGCACCATTTGTGTCTCTAAATCCAGCTGGTTGCTGATTTTAGAATCGCAGTGTATGTCACTGGTGAGAGGGTAGGTGGCAGGAATCCCAAGGCAAGACTTGTCTGCTTGATAACTCACTCAGTGATTGATGTATGGGAAGTTGATTGCACCAGTAGTGACTCTGTAGGAGATAAGAAAATCTATGCTCAGCATTTCCCAGAGATGTGGAATTAAATCCCTTGCAAGAGTAGCCCCTAAGAGATTTATTCTTGTTCCCTCAAACTCGTCAAGTGCTGTTGGTAGGAACTGTGCCACAGACATTGTCACACGTGCTTAACTTCAAAGTCCAAGAACAGATTTTTCATATGTTTTTGTAATAATCTAGTCCCAAAGAAGTTACAATTCCAGAAAATATTTTACAGCTGCAGTTTGCCATTCCCATTTGCTAAGCTAACACCTGAGAGGAAGAGAAGCACAAGAGAGACATTTTGTTGATTTGTTATTGATTAGTCTGATATGCGGAGAAATTCAGCTCAATGCAGTTTTAACGTGACAGTGACAGTAAAGTGAGTGACAGTAAAGAGATGGAAATTTGTTATTCGCAGAAAAATATGTGGTAGCAGCTCAGAGAACTCTTAACAGTGTGTCTCTTTTGTGTCAGGCAATTGCTTCTGGAAGCAAGGAGTCCTTTGTTCCTCTGTTCAGCCCCAGCATTGCCTGAGAACGCTGTCAGTAACTACACAAGCTGTAACCTCACTCTTTGTGAAGTCTACATGTCTGCTTGAATTAAAATTCAATATTTTTAGTCTTAGTCTCTGAGTTTTAGTCACTGTATTGTATCCACACAGTTCAGACATAGAGCCAGACAGAGCCAAAAGGAAGAAAAACCTGAAAAGCAGGAAGAGGTGTCAACCCATGACAGCAATCTTGTGGGAAACTCCATCTGAAACAGGAATCTTCAATAGTTAAAAATGCCAAACCCAAAAATAATTATGGTACCACAAGATGACCTAAGCAACAGATTCTATTAACTTGGATTGCGGAAAATCAGATTCCTTCCAGATATAAATACTCAATGCCTGTGCGCATCACAGTCCCATGGCCACCATGGCTGTCAGCATAAAAGGTGGGTCATCTTCAACAGCAAGTTCTTTCCTTCACAAATAATAGCTACAGATTTCTGAAAGCTGCCGAGCAGGATTGAATCTAATTCAACATGCTACCAGCCTTAGCATCTGACAGCAGTATTGGTACTCCCAATGGATCAGTCTAGCAGTCAATCTATAGATCACCCTACCCTGTTTCTACCTTCTTACTGTGTAGATCATGGACCTCCCAGGAAAGATGCAGCATAGCCCTGGAGACCATGGGAGAGGAGCTGCAGTGTGTTAGGAGATTGAGCTTGGACCCTGTGCAAAACCAAACAAGCAATCTTTTTTCTGGTGCACTGTGAGTTGTTCAATAATCAAAAATTTTTATCTTTGAGAGATTGAAGAAAAACAGGAATCGCTGAGCAAGTGTGTTTCTCAGAGGGGATTGTGTCCAGTGGGGCTGCGCAGGCTCTCCGAAGGACAGGCTGCAGGGAGCAGGTGGGTGCCGGGCAATGCAACAGGCAATGCCAACCGTGTGCACGTCGCAATTTGCCCCTGGAGCCTGCAGCACACCCTGCGCCCTGGGGTGGATTGCACGGGAACTGGTCTCAGTGTGCACATCCTGATGCTGCTGCTGGGCTTTCACCAGCACAGAGCCTAACGGGACATTGGTTAATGCTGGGATCCGGTCTGGGGCAGAGGTGCTTTACTCAGTCTTTGTGGGAAAGGGAGGAACAATCATAATGATTAAGCCGATCACTTATTGTGCCTTATATTTTTAAAACCACAGATAAGTAGTACGAAATATTTGGATCTCCGCAAAGGAAAGGTCTTTCCAGTCTGCATAATTCAAATGTGGGTTACCATATGCCTGAAGCTAGGAAACACTATTTATATGTTATCAGCCTGTTCTTCTTATGCTGTTCTTTACAGTTTTATCAGAAATGTCAAGAGTTTCTTACTCAGCTGAGTAGAAATCCTGAATATTTCCATTTGTACCTTTGGTCCTTTCATTGTTTTACAATCAGATGTGAAAGTCTGCTCAATAAGAGGATAAAGATATTCTGAGATACTGTCGTATTTTGAGAATGTAAGGACCTAAACAAGATTCAGTCTTCCTGAATTCTCTTTAGTCATCTGCAAGAGTGGGCAAAACCACCTTTTTGATTTCTCCTGAGCTGTGTCCAAGAGGACAAAATTCAGCCTCCTTTGCAGGATTTTGCATCTTCCATCTACTTTCTGAGGTGGATATAATAAAGACAAGAACTTGAAAAATCATCTGCTTCAACCCCCTTCCCCCCATCCCCCCCCCAAAAAAAACCCAGCTATCGGTATTGTGCATCATCTCCTTTTTATAGAAAGCATGAAACAGTTTGGTTTTGTTTTTTCTTAAACTACCTAAATAATAAACTGCAGATTTGTACTTTCCAGTGCTTTCTTTTGAGGAGCCCTCAGTAGACTAATATTTTAGAATGCAAAGAAGGGATAATATTTCACTGTAAAATAGTAGGAAAACCCTTGGTCCAAACTAACTTCATTAATAAATGAAGACAGTTTCCTTCGAAAGAGGGATCTCAGGCAGGACAGCAGAAGCAAGTTAGCTGGAGAAGTCAAAATATTCTGGAGATCAGCAGAACAAAGTATATTTCCTAGGCGTACGACGGCTTTGTGAACACTCATGCTATCTAACATCTTGCTCTGTCTTCCTGATAGGCTTCTCACATCACCCAGAAATGAGATGAGTGGGAAAGAAAGAAGTATGCTTTCTTAGTACACTTTCCTTAGCATGCTGAAAAGATGATAGCAAGAAGTAGGATGAGATAGAAAACAGGAACGGTTTAGCTGAAGATACTGGGATGATTTACATTGCAGTAGAAGAATGCCTAGGGTTGTTTTCCTTCAAATGTGCCAGGAGGTGGTACAAGACCTACTGGTGGTTTCATATGTATTGTCAAAGCTACTGCCTACGACTGCACACATTCAGCTTCTTGTGAAAGACTGTTACAGGCGAGACCAAAGGAAAAATTACTTTTGCAAGCAGTGCTCTACCTGCCCAAAACAAACAACAGCAAGGGTGGCCTGTGTAGCAATTTGTAGGAGGAGATCTGGGAATTTTTATCCTTTCTTTAAGGCTGGGATCTAGGAAACTAACCTGAAGGGTAAGAGAGGAAGAAGGATGCAGTTGCAAAACAAAAACAAAAACAAAATAGACTAACTGACAGAGAAGAAAAAATTGAGAAATTACATTGCAATAATGGAAGGGGATGTGCAAAAGCAGGCAGATGCTGGAATGGCAAAAGAGAACATTAGGGAAGCCAGTTGCAACAGAGGAGAGAGAGATATGGTTGAGATAGCTGAGAGGTGGAGTCTCAGAAGGAGCGATGAAGCCTTATGTGATACTGACACAGAACAGGAAACAAAATTACCTCCAGGTGAAGGAGAGAACAGATGGAAGCAAATCTGAGATTCACCTCTGTATCAGAGAGATTCATCAAGGAGGTCAAGTGAGCAAAATATTAGCTCATCAGTCAAAAACAAGAGAGTGAGGTGTGGACCAAAAGTTGCAAACTATCAGAATAGGGATGGCAGGAGGAGTTGCCAGAGGCAGATGGATAGGGGGCACCACCATTGTCTACAAACGTCTTGGATATCCAACACCTTGAGTGAGAAAACTGTTTGAATTGATACTGGTAGTAGAAAGAATGTGCATCTAATAAAATGTTATTAATCTAGAACTGGAATTAGAAAGTTCTGGAATTAGAAAGTTCCCAGCCATCAGATCAGGAGGTTCTGTCCCATTATGTGCTGTCCTATTAGGAAGAGGGTATGCAAACACATCCTAGATTATCTTCAGGTGGAGCTTGATAAGTTTGGGGATGCAATCACATACACAATTGATATCCACCATGAGTGAGACCAGATTGGATGTTGTGGGAGGACCTTCCTAGTCCCTGCCCTAATCTTATTTTCCTAATAATGATGCTGTTGACTCATATATATTGACCAGGACAGGTGCAGACAGACACACATTTGCCTCACTCACTTTCCAAGCCAACTGGATGCCACCCACTTCTGGAATCTGTGTAGCTGGAGTGGCCCAGGGCTGTACCCAAGTTTTTAAATCTGTGCAAATACATGACTTTCAGATCTGAACTGGCTTGCTTTCACCTAACTTGGAGAGTGGGCGAGGGAGTCCACACCTATCCATACACCCTCAGAAGGCTGTGCAGAGCTCACATGCTCAGTGCCCCAGAAGAGTGTGAAAACTACGTAGATTAGGGATGCAGGGACTGTACAGAATGATGTAGCAGGGCTGAGGGGATGCAAGATCCCAGAAGAAATACAGTAGCAACACCTGCCAGTACAGGGTGCCACAGCAGCATGGTCAGGAGCCACATGCAACATCTCTGTGGTCACTTCTGTATAACAGTGTGGTGGTTGGTAGTAGACCAGTCTGATACACCACCACTGTGTACCGTGTCACCAGAAATAACAACTTAGTCTTACATTTTTGCCCTCCCAGTTGTGCTGAGTTCCTAGACAGCGCTGCGCAGTGGAGATGGTGCCACTGTTCCTCCTGGTTAGGGCATCCCTTCCACGTCTGTGATCACACTTTGTGTCTTGCTCCTGGGAGCTGTATTGCCCCTCAACAGATGTGCAACCCTCTGCTCATGCTGCAGTGGCCACAGCCACCTACTGAATCACGTGATGTTCCAAGGCACCAGCTGATATTTGTGTATTTGGAAGCAAACATTTGTCTGTTACAGGTGTATGACAGATTACGTTTTATTGCTAATAAGATCCTGGTAAGGAAAGGTTATTGGACCTTTCACTGTGTGGTCATCTGCACAAACAAGACCTTTATTTTTCACACTAGATTTCCATTTTTCTCTCTGAGTAAAAATCTACGGTTATGAGTGTGCAAGGGTCACACTGTTTCCACTGTGACTGAAATGGGACCATTCCCACACTACTTGAAGCTTTGCATTCTTGGCTCCTGAGATTACTTGCAGATAGTTGTGGCCATGTCTTCCTTTGATGAAGATGTTCTTATCTTAGGTGAGATGTGGAGCGCTTCATCTTGCAACATTTCTGCTACCCCCCCAGGCAGAGAAAGAGAGAGAGAACACAGGAAGAATGACAACTTGTACTTTCAAAATCACAGCCTCATAAGGACAACAGTTGATAACAAGCCCAAGCATAACCAAACTACTGACTCACCCTCCTCTCTCCTAGCCTACTGGGAAAGATTGAGGATTTCTGTACAAATAATAACACTGGCTTCAATGAGATCCTTTTTTTGTCATTAAAGGAATTGATGCTTTTTTAGACTATACATTTATTATAGAAACTTGTCTCCATTTTTTCCCCTGAATCAGGCTGCTTCTATCAGCAGACCTGTGACTGAAAAGGGGTATATATTTCCTTTTGTGCCTCTATTAATATGAAGTAAAGAACTGCACATTTCCCATACCTGTACCGTATGACGGTGCCCTGTCTGCAAATAAATTGTCTGAGATTATAACTTAGAAGTGCTTTCTAGCAAAAGTGAAATTTTAGGTTTTGAATGAAATACCTTTGTTTCTGCAAAAGAGGTAAAAAAGGCATTCCACAGGAAAAAAAAGAAAACCCAACCAAACAACAAAAAAGTCCTTAGAAATATTAATATAGATAGCATAGATAGGACATAGATTTATAAATGTGATGCCTGTGTGTGCCTTCTCAGGTATTTATGGACAGGTGAATATAATCACAGAATTATCTTTGTTTCCAAGCCTAGATCAGGTTTTTGTTATTAGAAATGCATGTTTAGCTGAAAGCATAAGTCCAAAACCTAACTGATTAAAGAAGACCAGGACTGCAACCCCAAGCATGCTTCTGATGTTAGTTAGAAGACATTAAAGTTAATATTGCAGGTGCAAACCGGATCCAGACCACTTCTGTAGATGCTGTAGAGGTAGGATTAATCTCATTTTTACCATGTAAAGTTAGGCAGTGAATCTCAAATGGTTAGGTGGGCTCCTTAGCTGTATCAATAGGCAGAGGTAAAGCACTTCACAGTGTGATTTATCCAAAACTAAGATAGGTGTCTGAGAGAAGGGAGGCATATCTCTCTCGGAGCATGTCCCTCTCCATGCTCTAGAGAGAGTGCAAGTGACTCTCTTGCAAGATGGATCCCACCACTGGAAATGGCATGTTACTTTTTCTACAGGATCTCTGCCTTACTTGGTGCTTACTAAAGCTTGATCTTCAGTATCTTCTCTATTTATCCTTTCCCTGTAGTGTGTAAACTTCTCCATGATTTTACTGTGTGCTGCTGAATTTATTAATTTTCAGTGGGATTCCCTCATGTTCTCCTGTACAATATTTGTTAGGTCTTTACAAACACTGATTAAAATCTTCAAAGGTGTGTCAAAAAAGAAAGGCATTATTATTACCACTTCCTTTCACAAAGGAGGAATGAAAAGACCTAGATTAGAGTCATTGAAGGCCTCCTGCACTTCAGGTGTGCACAGACTGATTTTTCAGTGCTTACAGCACCATACATCATTTTGGAAGTGTGAGACGCAGCCTGTTGTGACCTGGATTGCAACTGTGAGAGCCTACTGACTCCTGCAAACTACCCTTTCCCAGGTCTTGTATTTGCCACTGTAAAAAACTATAACCTTTTACTCCAGTCAGCACTGCTAGCAGCTGCCTTTTTCTGGGACTATACTACTTTGGAATAATGCCACTTGAATTTACATGGCTGGCCCACAGTCTGTAAGGTGTCATTCATCTAATTTCACTGTAAGGACATTGTTTCTGGCCCTGCAGATCCATTTTAAGTCAAGTTCTGCAATGATGGTGCTGCAACAAAAGCAGCTGAGCCTTAGCCGACAGCAGCCTCCTCCATTGCACAGTCATAACAAATTCCCACAGCATAAGCCATTCTTTGGCCCAAGTAAGGCAGGGAGTCCTGAGGGGAAACCACAGGAGTTTGTAATCAGGCCATTAAAAGCGTTCATGATCATACTGAGAAGGAGGCTGGAGTAAGGTTTCACAAGCAATTTGAATTTACTTTTTCATTCTTGATTTTGCAAATGTAGATTTCTTCTAACAATCTAAAAATATTGTCATACACTATTTTGAATAAGTCAGCAACAGGAGAGGAGAGGCGTCTCTGAGTGAAAGCTCTGCCTGGGCCATCAGCAGGGGTAGGTGCTTTATCTGGCACGCTTCCAGCAGCTAAGCTCACAGTCGAGGTGATGGCAATACTGTCGTCTCCTGGGCACTAGAGGGGGATGGATACACATGCTTCTTTGGAGGATTTCACAGCTGGAGAAACAGTGCTTCTGTTTTGAATTCCAGAAGCTAAAGAAAGTGGTGACAAACCTTTCCTTGTTGCTTCTCTCTCCCTCTCTTTTTTTTTTTTTCCTGGAGTAGGGATTTTCTGTTGTCTTCCTCTTGTTTTCTGTTCATTTCTGTCTCTGCTTCTTCATTCCAGTGTATTATTTCCATTGACTTCCAAAGGCTATCTGGTGCTGTGCCTTACCACTTTCCAGGGAGAGCTCCTGTTTTTGCTCCTAACCTCTGCTCACAGTCCTTCACCTGTTCTGTTCCTGCCAGTTTCTTGTACCTGCACAGCCTCCACCTTCATATGAAGCTTAAATACAGTAAATACAGGTTCTTACTCTGTCCTCAGCAAGACAGTGGTATCTCAGCCCCTTTGAACAGGATACCAAGATTATTGCAACTCGTGCTCCCTACGTGATCCAGTCTGTGAGATAGGGAATGTTTGGTTACGCAGAGCATTAGCTCAAGGTTGTTGAGGTTTTTAACTGCATGCATACTAAAGAAGATGTGTTTCATTAAAGATCTGTTGAAGGACTAAATCTTGTATTCAACACACGGTGAGGTAAGATCCATGAGTATCAGATCTTGTGGGAGTTCCCTTTGAAGCCTAATATTTGTCTTCATGGTAGAAGCTGAAGTCATCTTGAAAACCTAAGACGTTGACCACAATTTTCCCTGTGGAGCACTACGCATTCTTTTCATACAGCTGGTTACACACACACCAGGCTAAAAGAATCGTCAGCAAATACAGGATTTTTTTCCAGGTGAGCCAAGCCATGGGAACTTGTTGGCATCGTGCCCTCCAGTTCAAGGAGAGCTGAGTTGAAGCTGTTGTATATCATGTAGATAAAGTCAAAGACCTTGAACAGATTTTGATAAGAAATAAAGCTGTGAGCAGAGACCGCCTGGTGTGTTCTCATGATCCTGAAATTCAGGCTACAGAACCATGAACCCTCTCCTGGGTTCAGGTTGTTGGTGAGTCATTAAGCAGGCCTTTGACTTATGAAGGTAAGCTGGATTCTGCATAGAGATGAGCTCTATTAATAAGCTGCTTCTATCCCTCTCTCCTCCTTTTTTTTTTCATCCTTTTTGCTCCTCTCTCTAAGCCCCCATGGCTGTTTCTCATTTTACATATTTTCTGTACATTTTACCTTTGTAAAATTCCTCACTCTTCCCACTGAGCTGAGGGCATTTCTTCCCCTCCTTGCAATCTTCACACCAGCAGTGGGAGCACTGAGATGAGAGCATAGCTCTTACTGCATTTCCACTGCAGTAAGCTGCTGCATGTGCACGGCCAGCTGAGCCCTGCTCCTTCCACCCCAGCCTGTGCTGCGCTGTCTCAGTGCAAGTGGAGCATCTGTAGTAGAGGTAGAAGCTTATAGGACTTGGGAGGTGTTTGAGAAACTCGTACATCTGCTACCAAATGATATTGTAGATACCAAATGTACAAATGCCAGTTTTGGATGTATTCTGCTTGCTTAAATCTTAAGAAGAACAGACAAAAAGCAAATGTCTGGAACTAATGTTTTCATTCAGCATCACAAGCAACTAAGCACGTTACCCTGCACCAAATGATCTGTGGCAGTACTACTGAACCATTTTAACAGAAGAAAAGCTACCAAAAACTTCTACTCTGAGGCCTTTCCATGGAAAATATCACTCCAAAAATCTTCAGTTCTGAAAGGTTTAGGTAGCTTAGGGACATAGGAAGGTGAGTTGTGTTTAATGTAGAGGTTGTTACTTCCGTGATCACTAGTACCTGGGGGCTTAGTTGGTTTGTCTTTTTTGGGATTTGCTTTCTCCCCTTTATTTTTGGAATTTACTCCTCAGTTAGCAAAGTGGGGGAAAAATGTGTGTCCTTTTGTCAAACCTGGTAGGTACTAAACTCTTATTATTATTTAAAGTTGTTTCTTCTTTAGTTTTTGCCTTCTAGAAGTCTTTTCAACATCCATCTGTTGATGTGCATTTGTACACACACACACACATATATATATACATACATATATACAAGTTCTCTTTCCTTTGACTTTAGCTTGACATTCTAAGGAATTCTAAGCTATCATACTCTTTGTTGACCTATCTGTCTACCTGTCTGTCCGTCCCCATTTGGTGAATTTGAGCCCCCTTGCCAAACAAAACTAGGTTGGACCCACAACTTAAAAAAATCAGAAATTAATTCCCTTAAGTTTCATGAAAACCATTGGGAGAGGAATGGGACAGGAAATGGATACAAATAGCTTCCCCTATTGCAGCTAAAGTATAAGCTCAATGTTCTTTTCATCCTGACAGATGGCCAGTCAGCACACACATCGCTTGGCACCCACCCCAACACGTGCTGCCTCTTCTCCAGCCAGACAGATAGGAGACAGAGAGATTTTTGGGGCATGCCGTCGTGCATTTGGAGGTGGAGACATGGAACTCTTGCAGTGAGAGATGTAGGAACAGATTGTACACATCTGTAGGAAACCATATTTCAGTATTTCTGCTGGCCAAGGAATATCTGACATCTATTTGGAAGGAAGTGAGGGTAATTATAAGAGGGTACGGGAGGGCTAAAGGGAGAAGGTCTTAAATGTGTAGGAAACTGGGCTGCATTAGTTCTGTCATTTACGGCATGACACAGCAACTTTCAGCCTTTGTTATTGCCGTTCTGGAAACAATCCTGAACAATGGCTTTTGTCCAATCAACAAACTTTTGATTCATGTTGGTTAGTTCCTTAGTTAGGGAAGCATTTTGTAAATAATGGGAGAGGGGTTTAATGCCCACTGTTTGCTGCAAAACTTAGAAAAGAACCTATAAGAAAGCAGTAAGGGGGAGCTCCATCCAGCAGTTACAGCCAAGGACTAGAGTTCTCAGTGGAACAGAAGAAGGATTGGGATCAGGGACTGACAAGGAAAAGGAAGGATTTATACTGATTTTACCATTGATCAGCCTTTTATGTATCTATCTTCAACTGAATAACATTTACCATTGCCCCTGTTCCTTAAAGCCAAAAGCATAAACAGCTGTAAAAATGCTCAGTAGAAATAATACAGTTGAACCTAGCACAAATGGAAAGTATGCTGGTGCTCCTAGACAGTCTTTAAATGCTTAGACTAAGGTTAAAGCACACAATATCATGAAATGCTTCATTTTCTCTGCTTTTAATTCTAAAATGTTACAAAATTACTTCATCATTGAAGCATATATGGCTTACAAATATACATCACTGATTTGTTCAAAATGTGTTTACTTAGCTCATAATATTGTCTCATCTCTTCAAAATTAAATATTTTAGAGCTCAGATGTCATTTGTTTTCAAAGCCAATCTGGCTTGATATATAGTGTTTCTGTAAGTAGTACATTTAGGATGGCCTCTCCTAGGATGGGCCTGAAGAAGAGCTCTTCAATAGCATCTGCATCAATGTCTCGAAGAGAAGTGATTAGCTGAAGAATCCAAGCAAACCTGCCAAGGCCTCCATGGAACATTGTTGAGATAAACTCCATCAGGGCTTTCTGAGCTTCCTGCTGCAGTGTTTGTACATAAGGCAGACATTTCAGGACACGACATTATGTCAAAACAAAAAGTAAAATAACAAATCCTTAGTAAACACTTCTGTTCTGTGCCCTTCATAACAATGGGTGTCTGGATTTCTGGCTGATACCACTACTTTCTCTATAGAAAAAAACACTTTCTAACATTCTTTTTGGAAAAAGAAGGTATGTATAGTTCAGTAATTTAAATGAGCATTGGGCAGCATTCTATGCACATTTTAATCTAGCCCATTACATTGAAGTTCAGCTTTGAAAAAAGCAGGTAATTTTCACTCAGTACGGATGGAGAAAAAGTTTTGCATTGTTGTCTACCCACCAAATGATGCTGAGATAGTAGTCTGGGCAGGTGGAAATATTCCAGCTCTAATCTACACTACCTAGGTAACCTCAGGAGATGGAGATGATGGTTTGGAGCAGCGAGCAGGCTCGCAGCCTGAAGGCATAGGTTTCCAGTATACCCAGCCCCATCTCCATCCTATTGTTCCCTCTGCTTACTAGACTAAGATGGGACACTGTGGTTCACCACACTACATGGATATCTTCATTTACAGTCTAAAAAGAGCAAGAGTGCCTCAGCCTTTTCTGAAGAAGGAGAGGTCTTTGCCCTGTGGAGTCATGGTCTTGAGCCTCAATCAACTACCTCCCAAGGCATGTGACCTGCTGGCTCACTGAGGGTGTTTGAGGGTGCCAGAACTCAGTGCTAAGGACACACTCTGTTCATCCTTTGCTTCTGGAGGGGTTGCCTTGTCATATAGCTCTCAGCTACCTGTTGCCTCCTGTCCTCACTCTCTGAGGATAACAATATCTTTTCTTTCCTAGAATTGTTGCAGTCTGGACAGAGGGTAGAACACAATATTTGGCATCTTTTACAGTGACTGACTCCATACCTACCCGGAATAGAATCTGAATATCTTACAGCAGGGAGTGTTTCACACAGGATCATTCATTTAAGTGTGGAAAGTTCAGCATTCTTGCCTACTGTCCTGTACTAGGGGCAAACCAACCTGGTTGAGTTTTCTTCAGTCTGTAACTGGCTGATTGTTGTCAGCCTTCAGAAACTCTCTTCTTCCTAAATATCACTGCCAGAGGAGGAGCCTCAGCCAAACCTGCAACCAGGCTAGTCAGAAATTAAGAGTTTGGAAAAGTCATCATCTCCCCCAGGATTACCAGCAGCTGCAAGCTGTGAGGATGATTCCAAATGTTAAATTTTTCATGGAAAGGAAATTGTCAGGATTTTGTGGATTTAGGATGAAGTTGCAATAGTTTATATCCCTTCAAATATGCTTAATTTATCCATTTGGTCTTCTTTTCTGTGTAACCAAACACTGGTTTTAATTTACATATAATGAGACACTTCTTGTTCTGAGATCTGTTGTAATAATATTCAGTCAAACACATGTTTCCAGCTGAACTGTAAACCTCTCAAGAGTATCTTTTTTTTAACAGAAGCCCTGTCACAGCCTTGATGGAGTTTTTGAATATATATGTACACATAAATATGTATATCTATGGCACTGATGTAATAAGAGCACTGTTTTTCACTGTTCCCATCTCTTTGCTGTGCAGTCCCAATTCTCTTCAGACAACTGTCAAAACCACGGTTTCACCTCACTCTGTGCTGTTCCTGTGTGTTAGAACAGTCCTACCCACTCTTTCTTTTGACTTATTGCCTGGGTCCTAGTAGAGAAGGCCTTGCAGCTGGGCCCTTCACCCACAGACACCAAACCACTCCAAAGCCACCCAGCCAAAACTCCCCTGGGAAGAGCAGGGGTGCCAATATGTTCTGGAGAGTCTGGATTCTGTTGATGCAAGGTGCCAGTTTCCCCTCAGGGGCTGGGTGTACAATTTCTTCTTTGCAGGCTGTTGCTGGCCCAGATGTGGTCAACCAGTAACCCAGCCAGAGCCTCCCACACAGAGGTGCTGCACAGATTCTGTTGTTATTTCCAGCTCCTGAGCCCTCAGCATAAGAAGGGCATGGACCTGCTGGAATGACTCCAGAGGACAGCCCTGAAGATGATCAGAGAGCTGGAACATCTCTCCTATGAACACAGGCTGAGAGAATTGGGGTTGTTCAGCCTGGAAAAGAGAAGGCTTTAGAAAGACCATATAGCAGCCTTCCAGTCCTTAAATGGGCTGTACTAGAAAGCTGGAAAGGGACTTTTTACAAGGGCCTGTGGTGATAGGAGAAGGGGAAATGGCCTTGAACTGAAAGAAGGTAGGTAGGCTTAGGTTAGATGTGTATGCAGAAATCCTTTTCTGTGAGAGTGGTGAGGCACTGGAACAGCTTGCCCAGAGATGTTGTGAATGCCACATTCACAGTCCTGGAAGTTGGCCAGAAGGCCAGGCTGGATGGGGCTTTGAGGAACCTGGTCTAGTGGAAGGTGTCATTCCTAATGGCAGGGGCATTGGACTAGATGACCTTTAGGGTCCCTTCCAACCCAAACCATTCTATGATTCTAGTGGGAGGATCTACACTCCATCGTGCTGCCTGCCACCCTCTTGCCAAAGGGATTTTTCTAATGATAGTAAGCACAATGTCTGTGTCACAAGAGATCACTCAGGGTACAAGCAAAGCTTTGCATAGTTGTCATACTCCTTATCCAAGCAATGGCGGATACAGCTGCATGCCTGGATGTCCTGTTGAACTCCAGCTCATGACCCAGTTCTGGACAGCTCTGTACCTGGCCCTTCCCCATTGCTTCAGTCAGTTTTGGTGGTCTTTACAGAAGTAAAACATTAAAGGTGGTTATGAGGTTCCATAATCCAAGAGAGAGTTTACCATTGTCACTGCTGGTGGCTTCCCGAAATCCTCTTAGAACGGAGGCCTGCAAAAATATTAACATTTTGCCAAACTTGAAAAATTTGAAAATGTGTTGCAAATATGTAGAAAACATTTGTGAGTTTGGTGGAAAGTGTTGAAAAACTATTAAAAATAGTAATTGTGAAACAACAGCCGTACAGGTTTGTTTGCAGCAAAGGGAGGTTTGGGCTGTGTATAAACCCTGAGTACCTGCTTCAGCCCAGAGTTAGATGGTGACTCTGTTTCATACGGAGGCTTAACTGAATCTAGGCTTAACTGAAGTTCTGCAAGCTGCCTTCTGCAGCTCATGGAGAAATATTCCAGAGAAAAGGGTCATCACACCTAAGAGCTAAGGGACATTCCTGAACTGTGGAATGTGTCTGCAGACAGCATCAAGGGCTGCTGGCTCTCTCATACAGCACCCTGGGGAAGCAGCAGGCCTTAGAAAGCACAAATGCAGAACATAATTCTGCTTCTGCTACTTTCTCCATAAATGAAAATTGCATTTTACCCACAGAGACAATAAAAATGCCAGCTAGTTAAACTGTGTAAGCTGCTGTAGATGAGGCCTTTCTCCTCTTATCATCCCCTGGATATAACTGGTGGTTTCTTTCAGCCTGATTTTATTGTGAAAACAGCTTGCACTGAAATGAACTCTGCTGGTTTGATGTTGCAGCATAGACAGTCAAGGCAATACCAAGCATCTGGATGACATTACACCTCAAGAATCAGAATCTGAATCCCATTGGAAACAAATATTAAGTCACACAGCCTTTGAGCAGCCTATAAACCATCCACCATATAATGGAATAACTGAAGCATTCAAGTATCCTTTTGGTGCAGTCCCAAGTATCGCACACTGCTGACAGTGCAGCCAACAGCAGTGATTGCTGTGGAAGGAGCCGGGGGTCTGAGCCAGAGCAGGCTGGAGTCAAAAAGTCTTTCCATTTACTTTAGTGTACTTAGAGCTCAGCTTTTAATGACTCATGCACTCCATGGTGCTGACCAATGCAACCTTCCTTCCTAAGGAGCTTGAACTTGGCATCAGAAGCAAGAGGATGCAATCAGTAGTCTTAGTTTGCTCTGTGACTGCTGTCCCACGCTTTGAATGTAGAGATACTAAATTATATAAATAAAGGATATAAATAAATAAAAGCTGTGCAACCTCAGCACAGCATCCTTTTGCCTCACTGATGAAAATCAGATAACTATTTTATCTTCTCCGGTGCTCTTCTTCCTCCAGTGAGGAAGCCCTTGTTAAAATACTTCTAATGCTCACATCACGTACCCATGTACCATCTCTCCTTTGCTGTGAGGTGAGGGTGAGGCTGCTGTATTACCTTTGAACTGGAAATCAGTTTGAAGTGACACAGTTAATTCTTTATTGTTGCAGTGGGGTTGCCTGCAACCGTCCCTGGCAGACAGCTTGGCCCGTAGAAAGAATCAGAGGACAATATTTATTGTAGATATTCAAAGATATTTTTATTTCTCCCAGCTCCTTGCTGGGGGCCTAGGCCAGATTGTTCCAAGAGCTCTCTAGAATCATGTCGACACCAGGACGGGGTTACTTTTGAAATTACCAATGAGGAACAGGATTTAGGCACAGTAGCATCAGGGAGCCTGGAAGCCCCATGTAACCTGACCCATGCTCCCACTCCCAAGGCCCATCCCCTCAGGGGCCAACCTCCACACTTTATGACATAAAATTTGTCTAATAGAGGTTGTTTTGGCTTACAGTGCACATATCCAAGGAACTGAAATAAACCACATCAGGCAGAAAAACCATTAAATCATGGAATACAGGTTTTTGAGAACATTTAACTATATTCATAGAAAAGAATAAAACTAAACCCTTGTCTATATGTAATAGAAAATGTCAAATATCTTTCTAGGCACATAATAATCTGTGTAATATCTTGGAGGACTTACCAGAATTAAAAAGAATAATTCCTTTAAGATAGGCATATTCTTTTACACTTATTTCCAGGTCCCAGAATTTCCAAAATAAATTCTTCATCTTCTGAACTTCTTCTAAAGATGCTCCTGCTGATGAGCTGCCCAGTTCATTCATAGCTGTCAAAGACTGATGGAAGAGGATTTTTTTCAATAAACTAATGGCTGGAATCTCCTTCAGGCCAAAATCCACCTCTTCCTGTGCCATGCCCAGGACGAAAAGAGGGGCCCAGTTCTGTTGTACGAGGACAAACTGATCCTCCCAAGGCATGTGACAAAAAGAAGGTAAGTTTCTAATAGTTGAAGTCTAAACTTTTAAACTTCTAAACTGAAGTCTAAACTCTTCTAAGAGTTGAAGTCTTCAACAGCACTTCAGAAGCTCTTCTGCATGTGGCTTCTGGTGTTTTCAGGACAACTCTTCTGCACAAACAAGGGCAGCCTTTGCTTCCTGTGGAGCAGTGGGCACTGCAGTGCCACTGGTGCCACTTGGTCTCACTTCCATGCTCTTTGTTAAGGATCTGGTACAGGATGCTCTTAGAATGGTGTGTCTCACACTGACATTTCCCAAAATTCTCAGCTGGGATCTTGGTAGCCATGGAGGCAGAGCTCCCCTGTGGCAGGAAACAGCATGTCTGGAGCTATGTGTCAGCAGCAGGGGAGGGCATTTCTGCCACACAGGGAGGCACTGTGTGGTTATATGCACATGGGCAGGTGCTGAAAAGTAATATGACCCTGATCCATAAGGTTACCTTGAACTTAACTTGCACCACTGTGTTTCAAACAAGGCGTGGCTGCAGACTGCTGTAGCCGTAGGGGAGCAGGTGGCGTGGGCCAGTCCTGGGGACTGTCCTGGGAATGGAAAGCCTGTATTTCAGAATTTTCTCATGTTTCTGTGAGATTTGAGAGAGACTTCAGGGAAGGTCGGCTGTTGGAGCTCATGACAGCGTTCTCTCTTGCATTTCACAAATGATCATTTCAAACGCAGAATATAAGGGCTTAGAGTCATAGAACTGATTAGTTTGGAAAAGACCTTTCAGATCATCGTGTCCAGCCATTAACCCAGCACTGCCAAGTCCACCACTAAACCATGTCCTCAAATGCCACATTTACATGCTTTTAAGTGCCTCCGGGAATGCTGTCTCAACCACTTCCTTGGGCAGCCTGGGCATCTGGGCATCGATGCAGAACAAGACAACATAGGACATCCAGTACAGTTTCCTCCTTAACTTCAGAATATTTCTCCCAGTCAGGCTGCATAATTAAATTTTCCTCATACAACTGATGAAGAAAAACTGGCAATTCATACTGCTGTACAAGTGAACTTTTATAGCAGCTCAAGAGCTGAATAATTGAATTGTCAGGACTCTTCAGTCAACATCAAGGAACACTAAGTAGCGGTAATGAAAGAAACTGAGCCTTAATAAGAAGAAATTGATACTTCAAATTTGTGTTACTTCACACTCTCTTGCTTGCTCTTATACAGGGGAAAAGGTACTAAGTTTTCTTCACCAAGCATGATGTTTATGCATTCCTACCATCTGGGCTCTTAGCAGGTCTTAGCAAAAACTGAGCATTAAAAACAACAGCTTGAAGGTCTTCATCTGCCAGATCTCCAAGCCTTTGGCATGTAAAGGTTCCCCCCCCACCCCCATCAGATGCATAGCTGCAAATTTGTGTTTTGCTATTATAGGGTTTTTTTGTCATGCTGGGCCATTTTAAAATTTACATTTATTTACATGATATTTACATTACGTTTATCTTCATGATATTTATGTTGCAAAATTTTTCCCCTTCTGAGGAGACAAAAAGTGGAGGAAGAAATGACTGCTCCAAAGCTGAGAAATTTAGGAGTGTAATGCTGCTGAGGTGCAGCTACTACTGACTGCTAACTGCTGTGGAAGTCCAGAGCACACACAGCACTGAATACCTGGTGGGATTTACTTGTCCACCTCTCCATGCATTCAACAGCTCCCTGCTGCTGTCCATTGCTGGGGTATCAGAGAGCTTTTTAAGTTAAATAGCACAGCAATGGAGAAGTCCCCAGGAAGTCCCCAGAAAGTCCCATCCTTCTTATTCATGGTGTAAAATTCAAGCTGGGCTGAGGTTCAATGGAATGAACGCCAGTTACAGTGCTATTGCCATCTGAAGTTCAGCATGAATTACATTGATTGGCTAATGGCTGTACTAGAAAGAGAGACTGAGCTTGCTAAAATAATTCTTACAGTGTTTGCTTGTGAAAAGTTCTATCTCCTAACTGCTGGTGAGGGTGGTGGTGTTCCAGTAATCTAGGCAGCAGAGTTCTGAGCAGCACAGCTCCTACGCTCCAAGAGCAACATCTCATGGTTGACCATTTCAGTCTCATTCAGTTCATGTCATTATTTCACAGCTCCTATTAACTGTGCTTATGAAAATTCTACTTCAGATTAAATTGGTTCTCTTCCTACTTTTATTTTCCTTCTGAGGTCTGCATTGGACCATCATGCAGAGTCCTGATGTCAGCAATATGTGGTATTGGATACCATTTCTATTTATCATCATTTATTTTCTTTGATTGTGTATAGATCTATGAGGCAGAAGCATATTATATTTTTTTCTATCAGACATTCCTGATATATAATTATATAATATATAATATCTTGATGACTATTTACCAAAACAAGAGTAAAGGTTACTGCCTCAGTATGACTGCCTAGGATGCATTATGCATTATCAGCTTTCCTGAGAAAATTATTATTTAACATTATGAGTCAATATTGAATTGCCAGTGAAACTGATCCTGGTTGTACTGATTCAAAATTGTTTGAAATGAACTTTCTGCGTGACCCGATTTTCTCAAAGGTAGAAGACCAGCAGCTAAATTTAGCTCTATACTCGTAAATTAGGCAACAGTTAATTTTTTTTCTAAATCTTACCTATAGAATGGTTGCAGCCACAATGCACCTAGATATAAAGCATCTAAGTCTTGATGCTACAGTAGCAATGCTTCATACTTTCAAATGTTAAGGCAGCACACAATACAAAAACCAATTTTGTGATATGATAAATCCCCATGGATTTTTACCTATTTTAGCTGTCTCTAGCACGCTGGCTTGAGAACTGCAAGACACAGTCATATCGGTGTTATTTTTTCTGTTTTGCATTTATATACTTTTTCAACCTAGAAGACACCCACACCCACCAATACTCATTGTCACCACATTCTCTCTGAAACCATCAGAATTGCTCCTCAGGAACAAGTGTCACCATTTGGACAACAAAACAATGTGTCCTAAGTCTACACACAAAATTAAAAGAAGNCAGAAAAAAAGGGAATCAATCAATCCCTATTCACCCTCTATAGCTTGCTGTATTTTATAAATCTATTATTATTTCATATGCGCAATAAGAAGGAAACATCTTCCCAGGAAACTGACAGCAGCNGGTGCCCCATCACTGGGAGTGTTCAAGGCTAGGTTAGACAAGGCTTTGTGCAACCTGGTCAGTGGAATGTGTCCCCTGCACATGGCAGAGAGGTTGGAACAAGATATCTTCAAGGTCCCCTCCTACCCAAAGCCATTCTATTACTCTGATTGCTGCAGACATCTCTTTTATATTCACACCATTGCTGGCAGTTAAAATAATAAATATCTCATTGGGTCCGAACATATAAGACATAGTATTTTTGGCTCGTAGTCCATAGCAGTAGTTCACCTAATGGAATACTTGGAAGTCTGAAGAGACTTGTCAGACAATAGGGGAGCTTACATGGCAGTCTTTCAGGAAGAGTGTATGATATGTACCACTCTTCTCGTGACTATTTTTCTTGCTTTCAATAATTTGTAGCTTAGGGAAATCCCAAACCAGAATGATTTTGTGTATTAGTAACTTTTAATTAATTTCTAACCTATGATGTTCTGCAATCTGCTCCCAAAGCCACTCGAACATCCACATCAGCCTGTGTCAAGGAGCTCTGTGGATGCCTTTAAGTGAAACAAAACCTAATCAAACATGACATTTACTGGATCTGGTGCCTTCTTGCTCTTTTACTGTGCAGAAAAAAAAAGGGAATCAATCAATTCCTATTCACCCTGTATAGCTTGCTGTATTTTATAAATCTATTATTATTTCATATGCGCAATAAGAAGGAAACATCTTCCCAGGAAACTGACAGCAGCCTTTCTGACGTCACACCGGGTTGATNCCAGGTTGATATATGCACATATGCCTTGATTCAGTGACCTTTTATCTCTCTGGTCTCACTAACAAACATTTAATTGGCCTATAAACATCCATATGACTTCAGAACAGGAACCTCCAGGAGTTTTATACAATGCGTTTTCTGTGAGGAGTTGGGTGAATTCCACATCACGGGTACTCTTGAGGACAGATGACCTCTCTAACAGCCTTAAGAAAAGGAAACAGTAATAAAACCATTATCCTTCTAGAAGGGTTCCATTTCCTCCATCTTTTTTGAGCAATAAAGGCATGTATTTCTCAGCTAGAGAAACCAAGAGCTACCATTCAGACTGCCAGCTTCGGCTAGGCAGATAATGTCAGGCCCACACTGAAGCCTGCTCAGCTTTTAAACAAGCTCTGAAACAGTCTAGCTTATGAGAATGCCATGGTAAAGTAGGATTTGGCCCTTACATCTGAAGCAAGTCTACATGAATAATGAATCCAGTTAATTTAAACATGTTCAGCCTATCTTGAAGCTTAAGTGGCTGAGGGTAAGCATGTGCTTAAATTACTTTGGTTGGTTACATCTGATAAAATCAGCATCTTTTTGATGATAGCCATTTGAATAAAAGTAGCAAATTAATAGAGGCAGCTGCCCTGAAGTGAAATGCTGTCTATCACTGAAACCAGGCCTGTTTTAAATTTGCCTCTGGTGAGTGAGTTAGATAGAAGGTAAGTGTCTCTGAACTTTTGCCCCAAATTTTGATGTGAAACAGGAGTTCTGAGAAGCCCCCTCCCTAAAAACCTACCCAAGGCAATTATATTTAACACGTCCTGCTGTTCTTTGTTTCAAGAAACACTGGAGTAGCATTTAAAGTGACTTTTTGGCAAGTGCTGCTCACTGACTGAAGTTAGGGGAGTGTTTATCTTCATTTTAAACCAAGGACATTTTGCTAGAGATTTTATGCTGCCCAACCATACCTCAGCTGTTGCAAATGTGAATGCAAACATGTGCCATCTGGAGCTATAACCAAATACGAGACTAAAATATTAGCACAAAAAGTAAATAACAGCTCAGCGCTGCTCCTCAGGCAGAAGACGGGATGACACAGGAACACATTTCTTAACTCTTCAGTTTCTCATAAATCTAAAGAAGCAAGAGATTTCTTCGCATACATATGCATATATAAACCCAAAAGGGCTCTTCATGTTGTTTAAGCAAACAAAGGAACAAACAAACAAAACCCCCCAAACTAAACAACAAACAAACAAGCAAAAACAAGCAAACCCTGCTGGATAAGTAAGCTCTTTCCTCAATTTTTTTAATAGCTCTAACCTGCCTCACAGAAACATGAGGTCAGAGCCTTTTCATCACTTTGCACACCATAGCAGATGTGCTGCTTCTGGGACATTTTTCCCTTGGCGAGGGATTAGTTTAAATAGTGTTTGGAAATGGGCATGGATCTGGAGACATGAATAGCTTTCAAGATGCCCAACACCAATTGTTTGCTTTCTTCATACTAAAATTTTTACAAGAATAAATTGGCAATTTTTATAAGGGCACGCCTTGGGATGTAGGTCTAAAATAAACCAGAAGTGACCTTGTATGAGTTTGTGCCATTTTTCTCCAGCTCCCCCACTGATGAGATCGTGTTTGTACAGTCACCCTTATCAGCACTGGGACAGGCACCATCTGTCATTTTAAATACAGATAGATGTACCACTTATTATTGCTAAGCCAGTGAAAAATGCTGCAAAGCAAAGTTAGAAAATGCTGCTAACAATGCCATCTCCAGAGTGGCACTAAAAAGGCAGCTCCTCCTTCAGCCCCCTCCCCTGCTGAGAAGAGTGCTTAAGATGATAAACTTTTTAATGTAGTATGGAGCCCACTATCACACTAAAGTTAAGTCTGTCTTATATCACTGAAGATAAATGCCTAATCTAGTGATTAGCACTCTATAAATACCACAGATTAGCGAGTGAAGGTTAGATGGCAGATTAGATATGTGGTGTATATCTTCAGACTTGCCTTCATACATTTCATTTATGATCAGATGAGCAAGGCCCAAGAAACTAAATCCCAAACTCTTTCATTTTATTTTGAAATTAATAGGGGGCAAAAAGTTAAGAAGAGTTTTTCTGCCAGAAGCATAGGACTAATGTATTGAATTTTCCCTGTGACAAAATTAACATGCCCAGACTTCCCTCACTGTTTGCTATAGGATAACTTCTCTATCAATAATTCTTGAATTAAATATCTGGCTATTCAGATTGGGAAAAAGGAAGAAAGCAGTTCTATCTCAAAATCTGGATTTTCTTTGAGGTCAGAGTACTTAAAATCTGATAGTTCTCTGGTGTTGAATACAAGGGATACTCAATCTGTTAAACCTTTACCTGACTGGCCCCACTGAAGTCAAATAAGGGCAAGAGTCTGCCAGCCTTTTAGCAATTTTTTCTTTAGGAATAGGTTGGTCTGAAAAGACTGGGGAAAAAGAAAATATGTTGAGTCGTATATATGTATTATGAATTGTAAATTATTTTTTTCTATCTCCATTTGTGAGGCTCTGCTGTCAAGATACTTTGGGGAAAGAGCCCAATTTCTGAGAATCATGGGGTCCAGCAGGGGTGAGGAAGACTGAAAACCTTGCCAGAGAGCAGTATGGTTTTGAGCAAACAGTCCTGTGAAATTATGGCTGAGGAAATGGATTTCAAACGCTCAAACCCAGAGAAGGATAGTCACAGTGTCTCTCTAGAAAGGACTAGGCTGCTGACTGAGCAGAAGATCTTGAAACATGAAAATGTTAAGTAGTACACGTTAAAAACAGAAGGGAGGGAAAGGAGGGAAAGATCAGTCTGAGCACATTTAATAGGAACAGATTATGTATGACAGGATAAATGCTATTCGCAAATAGTTGTATGAAGATGTGAGTTGCTGAGTCAAAGGTGGCCACAAGACACAGGCACTACCAAGCTGCTCAGTGGTAGTTTGAAAAACATTCAGACCTTCTTCTGGACCTGTTTCTGTATACAGTAAATGATTTAGTCTTGAAACTTCAGTGTTGCAAGATCAACTGCTGCTTACTCTGGCATTTATATTATTTCTGTCACTCTGAAAAACAGCTCTGAGATTTTTAGAACCATGCATATTTGCAAAAATCATATTTTTGAAAGAGAAGTCTGGCTCTGTCTCTTAAAAGTCTGCACTTAACCACTTCCTAAAAAAAACTATTATTTTAAGGTCAGTGGAAACTCCATTAAAGTGTTGCAGGAACTCATCAGATCATTAGAGCAATGGAAACTGAAATGTCTGCAATGTGCTGATTTCAAACACATTATAAAACTGGGCAAGAAATCAAGTGTGTAACGTTCTTCTTCGGAACCCACATGGTTCCAGAGTGATTTTATCATGTTACATGCCAGTGACTGCTCCTAGTTTGCAGTGGCTGCTGGAAGGTATTTTTCCTTCAGAGATGCATCCATTGTCACCTCTCAAACCAGCCTTTGAAACTAAGCAGAGACATACCTTTTTCTCCCTTAGCTACCTGGGGAAACACATGTATGAGGAGCTTTGTCCTCAGGAGTGTGTCTGGTACCTAAGGCTCCCACCCTGAAGGGAACAGACACCTTAGAGTCCTGCCATGTACTTGAAATTGTGCTCAGAAAGGCAAGGTTTGAAAACCACAAATCGGATCAGTTTAACTGTAAGCCTTGTGTGCACACATTAAAAGAAACAAAAGACCAAGAGAAGCACTTCTGCAGTGTTTAGTTAGTGCTCAACAGTCCTGTCACCTCCCCAGTTCCTGTGACAGGATGGTGAGACCTCTATGACAGCCTTGTGGGAGGTCACATCCAAACTCAGATGGACTGAAGCATTTATACCTCCAGGACCAGTTTTTCTTTATAGCTCAAATCCAACAGTGGAGGTCATTCTAGTCCAACCCTCTCCCTCTTTTCCTCTCTCCTCCTGCGTCATATGCTTCTGGTTCATAAGGTCAAGCAGGAAAGGCTCTAGAATTTCCTTCCATTAAGTCAGTACTTGATGCCATCTGTAGTAGAGATGTGATTCTCTTTGGACAGGGCAGGAGGGTTTCTCCTTGCACAGACAGTTTACAGCTATTCCCATAGTGGGCCAGGATTTAGCAAGTTCTCAGCTCAGTGTGAAGTAGAACTGACCTGGGAAATGCCCAAATCCCATTATATAAATGTTTCATGTTAGAACTCCTGCTCTGTACCCACACCAAGTACCCTGCCCATCCTGTGTTATACAATCTCGTAAGTGTGAACAAACGACACAGCTCATTACTGATCTCATTTGAGACTAGAATTGGCAGCAACCACACGTGTGGAGGTGACAGTACTTTGGAGGGTACCTCAACCCAGTTCCCAGCTCAGTGTTTGGAGAGGCTTTTGGGACAAGCTGTAGTAAGTTGGCCCACAGGTCCCATCCTGTGGTAGGAGGTCACTCGTTCAGAGCTCCTGCCCAGTCCCCCACACAGCTGCAAGCAGCGTTTGGAAAGGGCAGCACTCACCTTTGCTCTGTTTGCTGTCATAGTGCTAACATCACTTTACTAATAAAGTGTCAAATGGCAAATAATAGATTTGTATTTCAGAAAAAAATGTAAGAATGGAACACCCAGGAGGAAACAAACCTGTGGAAATTTTAATTTCACACACATTTTCTCTTGAGTAACTATGCACAGGGGGTGTTTAGTTTATTGTGGCCACAAGCATCACCTTTAAATCCCAAAAATATGGGGCAAAAATGAAGTCAAAATAAACAGGAGAAAAAGTAATTCTGGTTTTATTTGTAATGTCAAAACAAGACATTGCTTTAAAACTTCTAAGGTTAAAACAAATATTATAGAATATATTTTAAAACACCATGCAGAACAGCTAAGAAGATTTATTTTTGGAAGAACCACCCCCAGCCCCAATTCATGTAACCACAGCAAGCAATATGGTTTGAAAAAAAGGCAAGCAGAATTCTTTTATTAGCTGCCCTTCCTCACCTTCTGTTTGCGTTTGTGCTTCACTGTGCCCAGAGGATTAGCACATTGTTAATACAGCCTCAGAAAACACACATCTTGACCCAAAATGTCATTTCAGGCGGCAAGAGAACAGGAATAAAAATTAGTAGATGATAGAAAATACTATTAAATAATCATGGCAGGAGAGGAAGAGGTCTCTGGAATATCAAACCTTCTGAAAAATGCTACTGAGAACATCTTGATAAGGATAAGGGTGAGATTAAGTGTGAGGTCTTGGTGCATTCTGTTACATATTAAATCCTGACACAGAAACCCCAACAGATGGAGGCATTTAGAAGAAAACAACTAAGGAAGAAAACTGGCAAGCAAATAAAATAAAATTATTGGGAAAAAATTATTACTACTGGTTATTTGTTTTTACTGTTATGATTTATTAAGAAATTAGCACTTCTCTGCCTGAGCCAAGATCTTACTATGGAAGTTTTAATCTCAAAAGTGGTTGGGTTTGGAGGTGCCTTAGCTGCACATAGTTGATACTATGATTCAAAACTGCTACAAGAAACAATGACATATGAAGATACAACAAAATGGGCATTAATTTAATTTATAAACAAATGTTTTCTTCTAACCCTTTCTTTCCTGCCTTCTGTTTTGTGTGCTTGTTTGTCAGTGGATGTTTGAGCAGGCAAAATAACTGGACCTTGAACTTCTTTGGAGTCATCACAAAACAAATTAATACAAGAAGTAAACAAGCTCTAGCAAATTACAGGTGCATCTGCACTTACTGCTCTCAAAGCACAGAAGGTTTCTAAATGTGAAAGTAAAGAAGGAAGGCAGATTAACCCCGATAACCAAATATCATTATTTCTAAGACAGTTGCTGGGATATGCCCTCGTGTATGTGTAGCACATGTAGCGGGTGCTATTTATGATAGTGCACATAACAAAGGCAGCGCTGATGGGAAAATACTTCCCTCTCTGTAGAGTATTGTGAAGCTTTGTTCTGCCACCCTATTTCCAATTTCCCTATTTCCTATTTTCTTTTCTCACTGCATCGTTGGACTAATTCAGGTACATTTTTGAGTCCCTAAATGTGCAGATAGATTAGCGGCAAACAGGATGATGACCACACACCTGGTAATTCTCTGCAAGAACCCAGTGACTTTTGATCTGACAATCACCTCCATGAGTATATTATTTATTTTCACTCTAACCATCTTAAAGGTAAACCAAACTACCAAGACGTAATTGCAAAATCCAAGGACAGAGAATTATATGCAGGTTGACTTCACAGATAGAAAACAACTGATAAGGGACCAATATGACTGCAGTTAACCTTAAACTGGGCTCCAGCAGCAGCATGTGCTCATTAATATGCTGCTTTAAAAGCAAAAAATAACACAGTCCTGTCTTGTATATGGAACAAGTAAAATTAATGGAAAACGTTAATCTCTGGTCTAACATGACCCTGTTTACCCTATAAAGCCACAGGGCAGTGAGTATTATTTGACACTGAATCTCAAGTTGGACGGTTTTGACTTTACACGGTGAAACCAGTGCTTTAACGTTCACTTTGCAGACATAAAGGTTTGGTTTTTTTTAATCGTTTACACATACATGTATTTAAACACAAGCAGGCACTTCTCTCCAGTGTTACATAATTCTAATACTAATTTCCCCATTTATCTTCAAGGGAGACATAGGGCAGGAAAAAAAGAAAAAGGTAAATTGTGTAACCTCACTTAAATTTACTAACAAAGTCCTTTGCACCTTCATCCCTATGTTCCACTGCATGTAGATATTCCAGGCAGTTTGAATCAATAGTATTTCCATGTGAAATGAAAACAGGGGATGCAAAGGTTATTTGGGGAAGTGCTGCTGTACAAGACAGAACTAGAAATACAAAACAGGTTTGCAATGATCGCTCTGTGGGGACAGATGAAATCTGTATCTCACTGCAGCAGAGATGGTGGCCAAGGGGACCACCTGTGGTAAAGTAAGAACTTGAATGAAAAACATGCACTGGAGAAGATGAGGTGTTTTGCTGGTTTTGGCTGGGGTGGAGTTAATTTTCTTCAAGTGGCTTGTAGGGGGCTGTGTTTTGGACTTCTGCTGGACACAGGGTTAATAATATAGAGATGTTTTTGTTATCGCTGAGCAGGGCTTACACAGAGCCAAGGCCTTTGCTGATTTTTGTGCTGCCACATTGGCGAAGAAGCTGGGGATGCTTGGGAGACTAGGAAGAGCTGGGACAGGTGGCCCCAACAGATCAAAGGGATACTCAGGACCATATGACATCATGTTCAGTATATAAGATGGGGAGGGGGAAAGGGGGGACATTTGGACGTGATGGCATTTGTCTTCCCAAGTCACTGCTAGGTGTGCTCTCCTGCAGATGGCTGAACACCCAACTGGCCGTGGGAAGCGGTGAATTCATTCCTTGCTTTGCTTGTGTGCGTGGCTTTTGCTTTCCCTACGGAACTGTCTTTATCTCAGCACATGAGTTTTCCACCTTTTACCCCCTCTGATTCTCTCCCTTATCCCACGGGTGGGGGAGTAGGCAAGTGGCTGCATGGGGCTTGGCTGCTGGCTGGGGTTGAACCATGGCAGGTGTAAAGGTACTAGAAGCTGCCAAGCTAATGGATTTATATGAAAGAAAACCAGGAGCCAGAGGGATTTGCATGCAGACACTCCTTGTGGCATGGATGGAGCAATTGGGCAGGAAGAGAAAGGAACTGAAGACTGAGAAGTAGAGCTGAATTACCCAGTACCTCGAAGGGAGAGTAGAGTTCATAGACAACTGGAGAAGAGGGCACGGCCTCCAAAGGTGGCAGAAGTAGGCCACAAAAGTTTACAGTCCAGCCTAATTCTCAGTGCCCTTTTAAACTGTGCAGAGACCTGTTAAATAGTGATCTCTTAGATGCCAGTGAACAAGAATAAATCTCTTCTGACACCTACACCAAACTGGTTAAAAGGCTGTTGGAAACATTGCTGGAGTCAATGTTCACAGCACACAGTTCTGTTTTCTTTCCAGAAAATTGGTTAGGTTGTCTGACAGAGGAAAGAGATAAAACAACTTGTGGAGTTGATCCTGGGGCTTTCAGACCACACTTTGATTCAAGAAGTGAGAGACAGTCCCAGCACCATAGGCTGGCTGGGACAGTGGGAGGCCTTCACACAGCTCACTCAGTGCAACAGCTCTGCAATGGGGAGACTTCTGGGTTCTCACTTTGGAAACCCAGGGATTTATTTCTATCAATGATTTTTCTTCAAACAGTTCCTTAACATCAGTTTGATTTGCAGTCTCTGTGGGGAGTGCAGGCTGCACCTCAACCCCAGCTGGCACAAGCTCACCAGAATGACTGGCGGTCCCAAGTCTCACAGTCTGATCACCAACTTCATTCAACAAAGCTAAAAGAGAGATAATAGTTGGCAAGGAAGCAGCTGACCCAGTGACAAGAGGCATTTGTCTTTCCCACCCTTTAGACCAATACCAGCCTGCCCAAAGTCTTTTTATGGGGTGAAATTTCATCTATTGCAGAGGAGTTCTGAAAGAGATGAGTCGCTGGGAAAGATAAGGTTCTCAATGAGGCCATAAATAACAAATCTAGACAGCAATGTCACCCTTACATTTTAGGCCATTGAATGTGAACATAATGAAATGCAGTATGCAGCTACTGAAGCGGAAGCTCAGAGAGAGAACACAGTTTTTCACACAACCTGGTGGTAGATTTGAGACTCAAACCCATTTTTCCTGTTTATTTGCCTGGCACCCTGCCAATCAGGGCCCTTTGGAGGCCTGGGCTGAGCCCCAAATTAAATCTATTCATATTCTTTCTTGCATTGTGGGACAGATCTCTCCTAGTGAAGCTTTATGCATTTGGGAGCCCATTCATGTGCTGACAAGCCTGAAGTGGCCCAGCCTCTGACATACAAACAGAAACACTTCTGGGGCATAAGTCCAAGGCCCACAACACTTGCCAGAGCAGCACACACCTCCTCCTTTCTATTCCTCTGAGATAATAAGCTTAAATTCAAAGTACCCCTCAGGAGGTTTCACCAGGCAGCTCTTTACAGTTCTTTGAAGGACTCCTGACCTGTTAGCAATTGGCCCTAGCAGGAACACACCACCGCTTTGTTCTTTCTGGTTTAGTCAGATCTTCAGTCAACCCCCTCTGTTGAAACGACTCTACAGAGGGATATGGACAGGCTGGATCAATGGGTCAAGACCAACTGTAAGGTTCAACAAGGCCAAGTGCCAGGTCCTGCACTTGGGTGACAACTCCCTGCAGCACTATAGGCCAGAGGAAGAGTGCCTGGAAAGGTGCCTGGTGGAAAAGAACCTGGAGGTGCTGGTCAACAGCAGCTGAACATGAGCCACGTGTGCCCAGGTGGCCAAGATGGCCAATGGCATCCTTGCCTGTATCAGAAATAGTGTGGCCAGCAGGACCAGGGCAGTGATTGTTCTCCTGTACACAGCACTGCTGAGGCCACGCCTTGAGTGCTGGGTTCTGTTCTGGGCCCCTCACTACAAGAAAGACATTGAGGGGCTGGAATGAGTCCAGAGAAGGCCAACAGAGCTGGTGAAGGATCTGGAGCACAAGTCCTGTGAGAAGCAGCTGAGGGAGCTGGGGGCATTTAGCCTGGAGACAAGGAGGCTCAGAGGACACCTTATCAGTCTTTACAAGTTCCTGAAAGGAACTTGTAGCCAGGTGGGGAGCAGTCTCTTGTCACAGGTAACAAGTGACAGGATGAAAGGAAATAGGTTTAAGTTGTGCTGTGGAGCTAGTTTAGGGGAAAATTGCTTCACTGAAAGGGTGGTCAGACATTAGAATAAGCTGCCTAGGGAAGTGGTGGAGTCACCATCCCTGGAAGCGTTCAACAGGCCTGCAGACGTGGCATTTAGGGACATGGTTTAGTGGTGGGCATTGCGGTGCTGGGTTACCAGTTAGATTTGATTGCCTTAGAGGTCTTTTCCAACTTTTATAATTCTGTGAAAATTCAGAAACCCCCCTCTAAAAGCAGCAAGTAACCATCTGTGGTGGGTTGAACCTGAGTTGATGGACAGTTGTTTAGACCACTAATGCTTCTCAAAATTTACATATTTAAATGACGTGGAGATGCAGGAACTTCCCTCTTTGTGTTCGAGCCTCCTGCGGGGAGAGGGGGAAAAATGGGCCCCGGGCTCCGTCTCTTGGAGCGGCCCTGGGCCTCCCCTCCCCGGCACTGGGGCACAGCCCCAGGTAGCTGCAGAAGAACCCCCTTAGAGCCACGGGCAGCTAAGAAACAACCACTACGCTGCTGCGTAGCCGAGACCACCTGGAGTGGCTTCTAACAACTGGAGACCTCTCCCCCCTCACGCAGCCCCGCGCAGACCCAGCAGGAGCCGATAGAGCTTTCTGCAACTAATGCAGGCTATATCGAACTGGAAAAACAACACCAAGAAGCCAGCAGCATAAAGGGAAAGAGACTTCTTCTCCAACATAAAGCCCGAAGAAAATCATGGTGACTTCAAGGTCAGAGGGAAAGAGAAAGTAAGTCATGTGAGACAGGGCTGAGGATGGCGGAGTTGCACCCAGCGCGAAACTTAAACATACTTTTTGCAGGCCGTGGTAAAAACTGTAATATCACAAACTGTCCTTTTCTCTTTAATCCACTTAAAGACACAGAGGGATGAGAATTTTGTGTGCAGCCTGCAGAAAAAGAAACATGATCATGCCAGGTCACCACGGAGCTATAAGAGACTTTTAGAGATTCTGTGAAGAAGAGAGCAGTTGCTTTTAAGCTGGAATTTGCTTATCCTTAAAAAAAGATACACCCCATGTGTGGCCCATGCTGGCAGTTGTGGGAAGACTGCAAGATTCATGGGAGAGATGTTTTTCACAGCAGCGGAAATCTGGGCAGATCTGTTGCTTTTGGGGCTGTTCGGAAACCATGTGCAACAAAGGAAACATTTTTTCCTTAAATAGTAGAGATTTTTAAGAACTATAATACTGACCAAAATCATAGTTTGTTATCCTTTGTGCAAGCTGGGTAAAAAGGGGAGGTGGTGGAGGAAAAGGGGGGCTTTATTTTATTATTTCTTTTTGCTTTTAATTCTGTTAGTAATAAACTTCTTCATATTCTTTAAAGTTATGGAGCCTGCTTAGCATTCCTCCTACTTATTATCTCACAGAAGGTAAAAGATGCAAACAAAACCACTACACCATCCCTCCGCCACTGCCAGCATTGCTCTCCTTCAACCAACCAAGCCAAGGGGCCGCACCTCTGAGGAGATGCAGGGTGAACCAAGGCCATTTTTGTTCTGGGGCTTGTTCAGCCTCTGCTTCTCTCAGGAGCTGTGCGATATTGGGGGGATCTGTACAGCCACACGAAGGTGACCTTTTCATTAAAAGAACTCACTTGGCTGAGGGAATGCAGCTGCACCCAAACCTGGACTGTGCCCTGCCTGCAGGGGATGCTGCAGAGGGCAGTAACAAACACAACTGCATTAGGCTGGTTGTGTATGGAAAGGTCAGAGCCTGAGAGTAAACTAGCACTTGAAGGGAGAGAAAGCATGGGAAGCAGACATGGAGTGTAAAAAGGAAGGAAGAAGAGGTTCAGCATCTCAGTGTAGGAGGCTTTGCCTGCTGGAGAGAGGGTGCAGAGGGCTGCATGCTCAGCCCACTGCCCATGCTGAGCCACAGTATCTGCCTTTGGCTCACAGGCCCTTCTCAAGTAAATGAGTTGTCACTGCCCTGGCTCTCCCAGAAAAGCTGGTATCTCACCAGAGCTAAGAACTAAATTACTCCTTATTTTTTCTCCATTTGTGTCTGTTCACCCACAAAGCACACGTCCCTCTTGGCAGGGAAAGGGATGGGATAGTGTGTTCACCACAAGAGGGTCTTGTGTGCCAGGGAAAACTGCCCACAATCCAAGGAAAGATCAAACAGCAGAAATACACATTCTTACAATGTGGTGGTGGTGATGGGTTTAAAGAAATTATGCAGCTGCTTTTTTTTTTTCCCCAAAGAATTCCTTTAAAGTGCAGGGTACAGTCACCCACACAGTTAACAAAATCTCTGCTACCAGCAATACTGTGGTGCCCTCAAGTGGATGCAGAACACTGAGAAATGTGCTACACTGCAGTCCCTGCTCCCTGCCTCGCAAACCCAGCCTGCAAACAAAGCCCCTGCCCACCTCAAGAGCTCTTTGCAATGCCAGAGGAATAAATGTTCTTTTATTCAAAATAAATATTATTATTCAAATAAATAAATCTTCAACATTAAGATTGATGACCAAAAGTTTCTCACTCAAGAGAAATTTATTTTTCAAGACATTATTTGATTTATGAAAAAAATATTTTAAAAAGGGGGATTGGTTACAGCACTACCCTCATGGTATTTCCAAGGAGTAGGCAGAAAATGGAGATGCTTTTGGGTCCAACCACGGACCAAACGCCCTTGAGCTTGATTCCCTTCACCAGATGCAGTATTGCTGGCCTTCCTCTGGAAATTAGCAGTAGATGCCAGATTGCCTGACACCAGCCCCTACCAGTGTGCCATCCAACCACTTCACAGTGCCAGCAGATGTGAAATACCCCATTTGCCACCTGCTGCTTCACTGGTGGCAAGCTACCCATGTATGGCTTCCTCCTCCTCATAACTGTTCTTCCCATATACTGTGTCCTTGTTACATCACAAAGATGTAGGGGCAGCACAGGTTCCAACAATCACCCTTGAAGAAGACAGGGAAGATCCTGAGAGGCTGGAAAGGAAATAAAAACATCCTGACACCCAAGGCACATAATTTTTTTAAATCCCTAACTCTTAAGACTACACAATGAGCATGGCTGAGCTTACTGCTCAGAGGTCACAGGGCAAGTCATGCTACTGCTAGAGAGAACTTGAATCATGGGGAATGACGCAAAACTTAATAGCAGTGTTTAGCTAATTTACCTCAGCTAAGCACTCCATGGGCAGAGGTTCTGTTGGAAGACCAGTGCAGCTGCTGATCCGTGTCACGTACATGCCCAGCTCACCGCCTGTCACGGCCCTTTCCACAGAGCTATTCCCCAGCAGTCCCAGCCCGTCCTGGTGCCCAGGGCAGGGCTTGGCATTTGCCCGTGCTGAATTTTATGGGGTTCCTGTTTACCCATTCCTCCAGCCTGCCCAGGAAAAGCATCCCTGACCTCAAGCATTAATCATCTGCAAATTTGATGAGGGTGCATTGCATTGCCTCCTTCAGGCCATTAATGAAGTTGAATAGGACACACTCGAGCAACAAGCAGAGAACTGCAGGGGTCTGTAAAGTGCAACTCATTAAACACTGCCCTCTGATCCCAATCATCCAACCAGGGTTTCACCCATCTTCTAGCTGTCCATCCACCCTTCCACCCAATCCCTAATATCCTGCCTTGATTACAAGAGTTTTATGGGAGGCAGTGCCGAAAGTCTTGCTAAAGTCAAGGGAAAACATCATCTCTTGCTCACCCTTCATTCCCAGATCCAGTCATTTCACCATAGAAGGCCATCAGATTAGTCAAGCATGACTTAATCTTGTGAGCAGCTGTGGAAAGAGCTGGCAATACAAGACTAAATCTACATCAAACCGTATTGATTAGAAAGAGCATTCCTAGGTGCATAGAGAAATCACCGCTAACCAGAGTCAAAAAAGAAGCAACTGCCCAGCAGAGCGGGAATGAATACAAAATTTGTTAAAACAGTGAACTAAGTTCAGACCTGGCTTACCTAATTTAGTTCTCTGAATCAGCTGCTTTAGGGTATTCCTATGCAGAAGTATCCAAGATACTGCTAAAAACCTGGTAAAGATTTAAGTCTCAAAGGATTTAATTAAAGAACCTGATTACAATACCTGTGAGTCACTGAAGGAATGCATGGACAATGCACTCTTAAAACATCAGCAGGACACAGGGCTGGTGGCATGTGGGCCAGGCACAAACAAACCCCAGCAAGCAGCATGTTTGAGCAGAAACAGCAGGTTTGGTCACAGCCTATAGTCACAGCAAATTTTAGACCTACTACTGGGAAGACCAGTGTTTGACTCTGGACAAAAAACATTTGCCATCCCTGTCCTCAAGAAACATGCCTTTCAGACATGGTCAAAAAGCTCTGTGTGCTTGAAATCAGTATAGGTAACCCACAAAACAAATGCCAACCCAGAAGATATTTGGTGAGAGCAGAAATTTTTCCCTGAGGATCCATCAGAAGTGAGCTGACATATAGTGCAGAGCCAGTAGCCTGTCAGTATTGTATGGCTCAGACAACCATTACAAGAGCTGTAAATCAAAACAAAACCTCACCAAAAAAAGGTAGAGCTATGAACACAAAAGATTGTTCATAATCTCCTAGTGACAGATGAGGCAGCTGTCAGTACAGGTAGAAACATGTTTAAAGGCACCTAGACTCTGACTAATAAAATTACTTTTTATAGAGATCTAAGAAAGCTAAAAGACCTTTCATATTAGCTTGAAGGTGGGCTGAGGACACTGTCAACACCTGCCAGTTCTACTCCAAAAATACAGGCCCATGCAGAGAACAGGAGGGACTGCTGACATTGCCAGAGCAGCTCTTACACCAATGCCACTATCAATTTGACATTGACTGGACAACAACATACTGCTCCGTAGCATCATCACTGATAACAAACCCCAGGACAGCATGAAAAGAAACCCTGCTCACACCTGGCACTTTGTTCTGATCATGACACTGGGATAGCTGAAGGAAGGAAACCTGGACTCTGGCTGCCACTGGTACACACCTGGTTTGGGTACAGTCACAGCTCACATTAAAAGCTTGCAGTCATTAATACAAGGGCAACCAGTAAGCAGCAGTTACTTGCAACAGAAAGGCAGCATTAAATTACTTGCAGAAATGAAACATAAAGCAATTAAAAGGCAATGTTTTGATCAAGGCAAGTAGTTGAGCTCAGGGTGTAGAAGATGCAGCAGAATATCCTCCTGCTGAGGAAATCTCTTCTAGCCTTTAGTGCTCACCAAACACCAGCCCTGGCCCAACCTGAAATGCACTTTCCAGGGCAGGTCTGTGGCCACGCCAAACCAGCAGCATGAGGAGAGTACTGATTTACGGGCTTGCCTCAGGCCAAGCTCCTCAGGCTTCTGATTCCTTCCTGACCATTCTGGCCAGCAGGTAACATCCCCCTCTGCCACTGCCTACAGGAAAGAATTGCTGTCCGGAGACTAGGGGCTAAAATAGAGACTAAATATCACCATATGCTGTACCATTTGGGAGGCTGGCAACCTCAAAAATAAAAAGTTTAAGACACAAACTAGAAAGGGACCTTTCTCCTTACCAAATAGCTCCTAAATCTCTAAGTCCAAAAGCCAGATGGTTTCATTTTGTTAAGCAACGAGGCTAGAAGGTTTGCAAGATACTGTTTCAGAAATAATGAGTGATCTCAGAGTCAAAGTGGCAGGACAAACAAATGCAGATTGAAGAATACAGCTTTTGAATTTTAAAAACTCAAAGCATGAATTTCAGATATAACATTTCAGGACTTTTATTTTAAAAAAGGGGGGGAGGGTTTAGAACTTCTCAAAAAAAAATGTTATAATCTAAAATGCAAGCTCTGATTGACCTTGCAAAGGTTATCAAAATGAACAGGATGTTCTCATGCATAAAGAGCAACAGGGAAAAATGTGAACAATATACCCATAACTAAATTTACATATAACCCTAAAAGAAACCAATTCTCTGCCTCAGTTTCCAGTGAGGATCATGATGTCTCCTTGGAGCAAAGGCAGGGTAGCCATTGAAACTGAGCATGGTGTTGCACAACTCCATTGTCCTGGAACTGGAAGAGCAGCTGTATTTGCACCAAGGGAAGGTGCTGATCACCATCTCAGAAGCATCACTGCCCCAGGCCACTCTTTCCTCAGCATCCAGTACTGGCTAGAGACAAGCTATGAGGCAGCATGGGCCTTAACTCTAACCCCACCAAGCTGCTTTTCAGTATTGTTGAAAGGACTGGCATATGAAACTGCAGCGTAGGTAGACTAATTTTGAAATGAATATAATGTGGTTGAAGATCACCAAGACTAGTAAAAGGCAAAAACTGTGCTAGACTAACAAGCCTGATCTCAAAAGTATGTCTAGATTTAAAAGCATATAATGATAATAATGTAGAAAGTCACACAAAATACAGCTTGGGTATTAATGATGAGACCCTACTAATATTTCCTTATGATCAGGATGCGTTGCATATATCTTCACATGCATCTTCTGGCATAACTTTTTACTGGTTGAAATGGGGGAAAAGTCAACCATTAAGACAGATGACAACATACAGTACTAACATTCATGTTCACCATGTGACTTTGGATGTTATCCTCCTGGTCAGAAAGAAATCAGAAGCCTGAGTGGCCCAGTGCAAAGCACAACCTGTTCCAGTAGGCTGAAAAGAGGCTCTTGGAGCTCCTTCAAAGTTTAAGGATCACAGATGATTAATGACATCACCAGTATTGTAATAAAATTTATCATTACCTCTACCTGTATCATCCTCAGTTCAGGATCAGTCATTCAGGTCTAGGTGGTAAGGAAAAAAGTTGCAGTAACCTCAATCATACAAAGAGCAGGCCAAGTACCTAGAGCCAAAGCCAAAGCCTTTCACTGTGTGCTGTAAGCTTAACAGCTGGAAATGAAAAAGGAGGGGCAGAAGAAGAGTTCTACATTAGTCATTTTTTTATTAGTTATGAAGCATAACTGCTTAAGCCAAGAAAAAAAAAAGGCTGCCTAGGGATTGTACTTATAAAAGTATTACTTGAAAATACAAGTATTTCCCTCTAAAAAGGCACCTGGTGAGACTTCTGTCTTCTTTTCATTTTCAATGCATCTTCTTTGAATGTGGCCAATCAGGACGTGCAAAAGGGCAAAGACAGGTTAGTAGGTGGGTCAGGAAAAAGCTCTACAGAACAGCCTGACTCACTCAGCCAAGGACATCTGGGAGAAAGCAGGAGAGCAGTCACCATCCCAGAGAGGCTCATAACTGCTCACAAGGCAGAACAGTGAGGATTATAGCACCTCCCTCTTTCTGGTTGGGCTTTTTTGCTTTGTTATGTGTTTTGTATTTTTAAAATGAATCCATTCACACCAGGAACTACAGTATGGTTTTCCTTTAGATAAAAGGGGATGCTTCATCTAGTCCTGCATTCATATCTTTATCTTTCCTTTATGCTTGGCCTGTCTTAGGGAAATTCTTTGTTATTAGGCTGTGATGTTCTAAGCGATGCTTAAGATGAAAATCAATTAACCTCTGTGATACCACATCTCAATATAGACTTTGCAATTATAATTGCAAAATTGAGAGAAAGATATGATATTTCAGTAAATAGAATGAGCAAGCCTCCACTTGTAGTGACTCCTGTTTACTGTAATCAGACAAGATGAATAAGCTTTTACGGAAAATGTGCTTGGATGTAGCTTTGGATGCACAACTCATGCATTAGCAATGTTTATGGATTGACTCATTACACAGCCAGTCTTTACACACATACCTTCTGAGAACATACAGGTTTTCATATATAATCAAAAACATGATGTCCAATACATAGGAAAGTTTATTTTTCACTTGTCTTCCATGAACCAGAATGTCCCTGAACTCAAAAAGATCCTTGGCCAGAGTTTGAATGGACAAGATTTAGTACTCAAATATGGTGACAGACCACAAAGTGAACAGCAAATGCTTTGGACTCCTTATTTTTCAGCACTTATTCCAGATCTTGGAAGGACCTAAACTCCAGGACATGGAGACCTTGTTTGGAATTACGGCAGGAGTCTACCCAAATGATACCAGGCCCCTGTCTAAAGTGAAACCCAGAAGCATTTGAAAGGAACACTGTGAACTCCTTGAACTAGCATTTCCCCATGAAACCATCACTGGAAAGGTTCCAACTGTTGCCTTGAAACGGGGTGTAAGGACACGCATACAGCAAAGTGTGAGGCAAGGGGCTGTGGGAAGACTGAGCACACAGGGAACTCTGAAAAGGAAGGGCTAGCTAAACAAGTTTTGCAGGACCCACCCATGTACAAAAACCCACCAGTGTGCCAAAGCGGTTATTGAAACATCACAACCTGCACTGACCTAAGCTGCCGGCAGGAATTGCTGCTGGTGTTATCAGCAGGCAGCCTGTGAAGTGGGACCTAGTGCCAACTAGGTCAGGACGTGGTTACAAGCAGAGTCAAGAAAGCCACAGCGCGTACACAGAACCAAAAAGGGAATCTGTGGGACCAAACCACTGACAAGCAGATCTGAACCCTGCTTCTACCATAGTGCTGTAGTTGACTACCCTTGCTACTTGCTTTCCTGTAGCCTTGCTCCAAAGCTGACACCCAGGCAAAAGTCTGCCATGATCCCAGCTTCCAGGTGCCCTTCTGAGGTACAGCATGCGACCGCAGCAGGGAAGTTACAGCAAAGCTACAAAACTTGCCTGACTCCTTGAGGCAGTGGCTCAGGTGGCAGCTGGGAAGCGAGATAGCACAGCTCTGGCCAAGCCGCTGCCGGTACACAATGCCTGCTAAAACACGATCACTTTCCATTGACACTGGTGGAGCAAATACATTTCAACGCTGCTTGCAAAAAGTGCCACAGTGACAGGCACAGAGATGGAAATCAAGTATCTAGCACCCAAAGAAACCCAGCCAATTAAGGAATCTATTATCACAGTAGGTCTGAGCACAAGGCAATGTGGTCTGCTAAACTTTTTTGTCATGAACCATTTCAGCAAGGTAAGTGATTCCATTTCTGGCAAAACATCCCAGGCACTTGGGATCAGATATATATAAATGTAGGGGGAATTCCCAAACCAGAGATTACATCTCACCACTTACATACAGTGCCAAGGATCATCCTGACCTCCTGGAATATATCCAATCTCTTTTTGAACACACTGGTATCTTTGGCTTCCACAATACCTCAGATGTACTTACATGTTGCATACTAAACCTTAGCATCTTCCTTTCATCCATTTCTAGCAGTCTGACTGATCATTTCATCAGCTCCTAGCCCTACGCAATGCTGATTCCTCCTATCCAGCACCCAGCCAGAGTGAAACAGTTTCCTAAGGAAGTCATACAGCTTTTAGTCCTGTATGGAAGTAATGTCCATCTCTGTGGACACCTGCATTGGTTCTCTCCATATTCCCTAGTTCTACTAATCCTTTTCAAGGACTGCAGACAGCATTCAAACCAACAATGTTTACATAGCAGCACACCAATATTTCCTTGAGTTCTCCTCCTTTCCCAATAATTAATATTCTAATTGTTTCCTTTGGTACAAGGTTTGGGCAGACATTTTCAGAGACCTATGCCTAATGCAGAAGAACCATCCCCAAATACCACTCCAGAGCCCCTTGTGTTGTATGTATGTTAGGATACTTTTTTCCCATGTGAATTCCTTTGTGTTCTGTCAACATGGGCTTTATTTGGTAGTCTAACTTACAAGCTCCAACATGCATGAAGACCAATATCATATTTACTTCCTTCCCTTTCTGTGTTCCTAAGGCTAATTTAAAAATCACACACAACAACATCTGGCACAGCTCTTACAAACTCCTTTAGACTCCAGCAGTCAAAGCTGCCTGGGTCTAGAGAGCATTATCAACTGCCCTAAAAAGCTGCTACTGGCATATCTATTTCTAGTAGTTCCTTGGACTAATATCTTACGGAGCATGGCTCTGACAGGATAATTTCCAAGTTCCTCAGCCCTGAACACTGATGCATGTGACTTGGCTTTTCTGTCAGTCTTTTCTTTCCAGATGAGAAGCTAGAGCAGCAACAGGAGCATTCTCTAACCCATGGCAAGCAGCAAGCCAAAAGCCATGGTTTCTTTGAAGCTTCATCTGCTGTCCCTAAAACCAATGCTTTGTTCGTATTTGCATTGCTCAGCACGCATCACTGCAGTTTGGAAGTGTCTTACCTTGACAGTGCTGGGCATCTGCTAAGTTCAAAGATCAGACTGAAAGAGATTTAGGCAGACATTCACCTCTCAGTCAGGCACCCAAGACCTGCTGAAAACTCAAAACTTCTGATTACTGCGGTACCTTCCTGAAATGAAGGTGTTAGTGGTTCCTGCTGGATGGCTCAGGAGTCCTTCCACCACAGAGCAACTGCTGCAGCTCCCAGCACATCCCCACCACCCTGAAGGGGACTTCACTGCCTTGTGCTGCACTGAACTGTGTCCCGTTGCATGAACATCCAAAAACTTGTCACCCACATGGTGTTATGCTGATAAGAGTATTTCAAAGTACAATGCCACTCTGCAACAGACGTAAAGAGCTTTATGCCCCAGTGAGTCACTGAACACAAGCAGCACTGTGCAGATACATGGTACTGAACAGCTTTCTGCCAAAATCTAAGCAAAGGAGACAAGGAACATAAAGAGCTAAGACTCACAGAAATATTTTACTTGTGACTTGGCAATGCTAGGCTAAGAATCATTTAGTAGCTCTAAGATTTAGTCTATTCAAGACTATACAGGGAGCAAGTACAAATCTAATTCATATTTCTCTAAGTATAGTTACTTAAAAGACAATTAAAAATACAAATAACAGTGACATAAAATAGGGGAAAAGCCAGAGACAGAGCATGTAACAAAGAGGAATTCAAAGCTTACCTGAACTTACCACATAACATACACATTAAGTGGGTACAGAGGTAAGCCAGAGATCTTAGAACATGTAAGGGTCAAGACCAATGGACAGATGCTGTTTAAAATTGACCTGTTCCTTGTGTTTATTCAGGGTTCAGAACAGTGGTACCACTATTCCACATTAAATAGTCATATCTTTCATTGCAAAATCTGCCTGGATTTTAGCAACTCATCTGATCAGCGGCAGAATCTTGAAATTGCATCACTGTTTAACTGTGAATATTCTACCTGCCAAGAGAAGGAATTGAGGTGAGGAGTCAGATTTTTATCTCAGGTTTCATTTCAGCAACTCCCATGAAGGTGTATGGGCAGGCTGTATAAAGACTCCTGTGTCCATATAGGTGTACACCTCTACATCCTACCAGTAAGTCACACTGCATTGCCTGTTCTATTCTTTACAGCCTTTATCTTGCAAGATTTATCTCTTAATTACTTTATGTGAAGCAGTAAGCAAACAAGGGCACACTGTACCAGCTCCCTGACAGACTGACAAGCCTTGTGCTCTGAGGCAGGTGAGCACAGATAACCAAGTTGGGAGGATATATACATCAAGCAGGAAGCGAGTACTCCCCTATCAGTTCATCCCTAGCTGAAACAAGACATGCCTTAGCAATAAGAGTATTAAAGAGAAAAATATGATAAAAAGTAGCATTTGTTTTATTGTTGCTGCTGAGAACTGTTTTGTGTGAGCAGCAAGGCAATAGAGCGTAGACAACTGGAAAAGAGAAGCAAGTAGTTGCCATAACTGGCAACTGCAAGGGATTAGCCAGTGATCCTTGCCGAGGAGCTCAGGAGCAAGCTAGACTTCAGACCTGGGCTAGAACTCAAGTTTCCTTAAACTGTTGAATTTTCAATTTGATACTTATCACCACTCCCAGAATTAGTTAAGCTGTTTAGCATGAGACCATTATCAGGTGCTTAAACAACAGAAACCCACAGGAGTGACCAAAACAGTGAATTTGACAACTTACCTTCAGACTAACTGATACTCTGCTCAGCACTCTCTCCTGTTTCGGATTTAAACATTTCCCTCCTGCACAGCTACGCATGTACACCAGTAGCACCTTAAGAGCACCTTCCACAAGACTAGATGAGAAAAAGGAGTTTGACTCCTCCAGCATCATGGTGATGGATTTGTGGATAGATTTTCCTTGTTCCTTGATCAAGTGTCCTTAGCCAAGTTATATACAAGCAAACAGCCTTCTTTCCTCGTATTAGTCAAGGACTCAATTCTAGGTGCTGTCACAAGAAGACTGACTACAAGAACAGAGCCTTCAAAACTCAAAACTCTTTAGTGTTTGAGTTCCAACTAACTATGCAGCTGTTCAGGCAGAGTCATAGAATCATAAAATGTCCTGAGGTAGAAGGGACCCACAAGGATCATTGAGTCCAACTCCTGGCCCTGCACAGCACAATCCCCAAGAGTCACACCACGTGCCTGAAAATGTTGTCCAAACACTCCTTGAACCAGGCTGATGCTGTGACCACTTCCCTGGGGAGCCTGTTCCAGTGCCCAAACACCCTCTGGGTGAAGAACCTTTTCCCAATATCCAACCTAAACCTCCCTGACACAGCTTCAGGCCATTCCCTCAGCTTCTATCACCAGAGAGGAGAGATCAGTGCCTGCCCCTCTGCTTCCCCTTGTGAGGGAGCTGGAGACTGAATCATACTATACCCACTCATAAATGAAAAGCGAAGTCACTCTTCTGCAGTTAGGTTTCTTTTATAGTGTCAGCTGCTGAGCAGAGCTTTTGGACCACAGTTTTACATTTAAAGGCTGTAAGTTCCCAAACCCATTTTTCCATCAAGAATTACAACAGGGAACTTACTGAAGTGTTCTCATTTACCTCTGTACACTTCACATAGCGGTGGTATCTCACTATTAGCTGATACAGTATTATACTGTACATGTATCCAGTAACAACTTAGAGACATAATCTGCTTTATCAGCCATCTTCTCTCCCATTACATACAATGTCCTGAAATGCAGCCTTGAGGATGACAGTAATGCAGGATGGACATTTTGTAACCTTGAGAAAGAGTCTGGCAGCTACCTGTTACCCAGCATTTAAGATTGTTATATTCTGTCCTTTAGAGCTAATCACACATAGTGATTCTGTACTTCACTTACACTTTTAGACTCCAGCAGAACCCGAGAAGGGAGATAGTTGTCTGAAAGGCAGAAAAAAAACTGGAAAATAATTGAAGACTGGCAAGTGTCTGTCTGCTTTTGCAGCTGCCATCCTGCAGCGTGTGATTGAGGTGGGGAAGGAGTATAAATCAACTGCCCATCTGCAGTGGAAAAAAATTATTTAAAAGGGATGACTGATAACAACCCACTGCTTCTCATCAGCCCCAGGGCTCTTTCATAAGCTCCCTCTCATGCCAATTATATTTCCTGTAGGTTCTTCAGCAGTCATGGAATAAGAGAAAGGTTTAATAAACCATACACTACAAAAGAAAAATAGCTGTAGCTATTGTAGCACTGCTGTGCAGTAATGTACCACTGCTTCTTAATTTTCAACACAAACTAGAGAAGCAAAACAGCAACAGTTAATTATAACACTGGAATAATTACAAAGAATTTTTTTCANGTTTAGGACAAGTGACTGGTTTTTCAAACTCCAGCAAAGCCCACTGTTGTTTTGGGAAACTTTTCAATTTATGAAAAGACATTTCTGCAGAGTAAAGATTTTCTTCACAGGTTCTTCTCTGAAGAAGCTGATACTTCTTTCCCCTCCACTCTCCAGAGAAAGCCAAAATGTTTCAGCTCCCACATCATAAACAGTCTCTCAAACTGTTTAGAATATGAAATATGCAGAACAATAAAATTTTTTCTTTATTGGCTTCAACTTTTAAAGTTTTAACATCTATATAATGAACTACAAACAAAACATGGAGTACAATTAGCATATGTACTCCCTATGCCTGAAATACCACTGAACTTTTGCAGCAGCAGCACTAAGTCTTTAAAAAAATGAGCAAGAACAAGCCCATTATGGGGAACAATCCTTTTTCACTAGAAATATGGGATAAATACTCCCATCCTGACAGATGACTAATTGAGATTCCACACCCTGTTTCATACAAGGACAATTAGATCAACACCTTAAGTTTATCACTCCAGGTTTGCTCTTACAAAGGAGATGTGCTGTTCTTGCGTGTGCTCCAACACTGGGGTGAGCACACATTCTCTGCCCCTGCCTCAGCCCTCCTCCTTATCAGGAACAGTTCCCACCCCTGATCACTCTCCCCGTGTAATGTGGAGAATCACTGCTAACTCAAAACAAGGGAGGGCAGGTGTGAACATACACTTGCACCAGAAATGTAATTCAGTTAAAACCTGACCAATCCAGTAACATGTAAAATCCACTTCTCTTACATTCAGTGCATTTTAGAGAATGCTTAGTATTAATGGTTTTAAAAATCCAAATTAGTAATTTATTACTAACATGAATCATGAAGGATTTTCTATTATTTTGAAATTTGAAAAGCAGACTACACTTACAATAGCATTTTTAATACAAGAGCCATTTATTCATATAAGTTCATAACAGTACTGATGATTCCATCATAACACTTAACCACAGGAACAGCTCAAAAACTGAGTGACATTTACATGCTTCTACCAATATTGTAACTGGTGGCTTATACCGTGTTTGTTTCCTTGGTTATGGTCAAAACTGGACATGAGGTATTAGCAAAGAACAGAACAGCGTAACACTGTTCATGCCTTAGGAGATGTTTCAAAAGATATTTCATGTTTTTCTTGTACATCAATTGGCATTTTTTGGGACTTTTTTATATTAGCTTCAGGGGGACAAGGAAACTGAAAGATTCTCACACAAGTTTCTGTACGCCAGACACTGTAGTGCTTTGTAACTAACACAGACCATAATCACCAAGTAGCCATTGTTGTTGCTCAACCCAAGCAGCATGCAAGGAGTGAAAGAGCCCACGGTGAACAGCATTCAACTAAATTCTTTTTAATGACTGGCAAGCATTATCAGAAGAACCCAAAGAACATAAAAATGCAAACTTTATGCTGAGTGTCCTTTTAAAAGCTAGCAGCACAAAATACTTTTTGAACAGACCAGACATCTGTTGCCTCCTGAGCAGTAGTACATCATTTTGTTGTCCGTGTGTTTTGACTCCCAGGTTTTGCAAATGCTGATACATCAAGAGTTTTACCACTGTTGCACTGTTCGTATAAAGTCTGAAAGTTAACAAACACACAGAGTATTCAGGTGAACAGCTGTATTGCACATGGATTCAAACTATATAACAAACATTACCACTTGAAATAAATCATCATATACCGAAATATTCCATACCAAAATTTCTCTCTCAAATCAAAAGATAAAAACATACTTAAGACAGCTTAGTTGTACCAGCTGTAATGCAATGCAGT
>VYZQ01059145.1:16448-32673 GCA_013400655.1 Mystacornis crossleyi | reverse complement strand
GCTTCCTCCTGCGCGGGGGCCGGAAGGCAGCGCGGCCCGGCAGCGGGAGAGGGCCGGGCCTCGGCGGTGGTGCCGCCGTTGCGGGTCAGCCACCCAGCCTTCCGCAGTGGGGGCGGGCAGGCCGGGGGAAGGGCCGGGCCCCGCCGCCGCGCTGGGCGATGGAGTGAGGGAGCGCTGCGCGGCAGCGGGAAGATGGCCGGTGGCGGCGGCGGCGGCTGCAGAGACAGCTTGTTTCTGGAAGGTGCGTGCATGGCTGCGAGGGGGAAATGTGGCCCCTGAGCCGCGTTTCCCTTCTGGCGACCAGTAAAGGGGCATGCCACAAACTGGGGAATGGGGGAGGCGGGCGTGTGAGTTCATATGGGGTGGGGGTAATGGGTCCCCTTTGGGTGCGACGACAATGAGAGGTGGCTTCGTGGTGGGGGAAGGGTGGGTGCCGTAGTTAGGTCTGGTGAAAAGAGACCTGCTTTTGAGGGAGGGCTTAGTGAGGGCGATTTGGTTCGGTTTTTTCTTTTTTCTTTTTTTTTTTTTTTTCGTTCTTTCTTTCTTTTGCTCTTCCGAGGCGTTGGGAGTGCGGTGTTTCTTTCCTTTGTCGGGGCAGTGCCGAGAGCAGCCCGGGCTTGCTGCAGCGGCAGGACTCAGTCGTGGCTCGGCGGGCGGTGGGCTGGGGGCGCCGGGCAGGGTTAGCGGTGGGTGAAAGGGGAGGCCGGGGCTGCATTGCCCTGCCCTCAGTCCGCTCCCAGGCCCCGGCCTAGCCTGTATTCTTTGGCCCCACCATAAAATGAGTCTTCGCCTGCTCCTAAAAGACTCCTTTAAAGGTTTGGGACTGAGTTTAATGTTGGGAGGGGGGATAAGGTTTATAATTGTGATACTTAGGTAATGATGAACCTTGTTACCTGTATTTGAAAGAAACCTTTTGCGTTTATAAAGGCCTTTTTTTTTTTTTTAATACGGGTTTGGTGTTTTGAGGGTTTTTTTCACTATAAACTTAATTATAATGCAAAAAGCCTCCTGAAATTGGAATATTTTTAAACTGTTGAGCCTTTACAGTTACATTGATACATCAAAAAATCTACTACTGTAGTCTTGCAAACTGCTATAAGCACATGTCCTGATGGCATAGGCCAGCAGTCTGCTGAATTCTGCCAAATTACCATGATGATAACAAAGAAAAATTAATGAAATTATGTACTCCTCATAAGCAGAGTTTTTCAAGTCAGGGGTAAGTTTAGCATTGGAGATTTGCAGTACCTGTATTACACAGAACATAACCTCTTGCAGATTTTCTCCTGCTGCAGGATGTTGGATATTGGCTTTTTATTACTAGATGTTCTGGAATAGATGTACTGTGTGAACAAAATACTGCTTGTTTTGAATAATTAATCTGGAATTCTGATATTCAGAAACTCTGGTCAATAACAGCTGTCATGTTACCTCCCTTATACCTCTAAAGGATTTGGTGATGAAATGCAGACACTCCATTTTTTTCCTGAACTCTCCACAGCCTAAGTGAGTTTTGTGCAGACAGCTAAAAATGTCAAGGTGATGAGTAGTCACTGTCTTCTATGTGCATCTTCTGTACCTACTGGCTGGACAGGTGGCTAAGGAAAGACGGATTTCATATGCAATATCCACACTTTTTTTGCTTACTAATTCTCTTGCCAACACAATGCTGGATAGCATCTCCATTTGAAGCTTCAGTGTTCCACGATGGATGAACGGAGTTATCAGCTGGTTTTGTATTTTCCCATTGTTTGGGGACACGCTCATTTTAGGACTGATGATGTGGTAGAAACCCTAAGAATGTTCAGCCACTAGTGAAGAAAATCTAGTGTAGATGGTGGTGACAAAAATTTACGGGGGTGGCCCAAGTCCAATTGGGACAGTCATACTAGGGCAGATTTAGTAAGAGCTGGTAAAATCTGTACTGATTTGAAGCAAAGGGAAAAGACTTTCAGATGTTATTTGATAGGTACTTACTAGAGATGTTTATAGAAAAAAGTACAGGCATAGAATATTTATAAATACATATGTATATCTATATGCATGAGTTTTTTTGCAATCTGGAAAGGTAGCCTGTTAAATCAACCTAATGATGTTAGAACCACCGTTATCCAAAGACTAGACAAGCACAAGGCTGCCAGATTTGTGAAACAAGTATAATGGGGACAAAAAAGGGAATGTGTGTGAAGTAGGAAATAGGGCAACTTCTATTGCTGGATGATGGTTATTAATACATGAGCCAAGAGCTGTATTTATAATTTGTCTGAGGGTATATATTTCATGGAATCCTTTGAAGGCTGTGTAAGCAACAACCAAAAATTGTTTATTTGATGTTTTCGGAAGTGTTTTCTTGAAGACTGGCAAAGGGGAGAGCCAGGATTCCTCTGTCCATCCCTACCTTAAGTGTGCACAGTAGAAGAAGTCTGGGGAAGTGGATGTTAGATCTGTCACCAGTTAAACTCAGTCTAAGGGACACTGTGCTGGTTAAATATGTACCTTCATACGTGCGTGTAGATACATACATGCACACTGACATTTCTGGTGCTGTCATGCTTATGTTGACTATCAGTCAGACTTAGGATAAATATACAGTTAAGTGAAATAAATTGCCTTCAGTATGATAGTTGTTCAGAATTTTGGTTTTGATTCCAAATGTCCAGTGAGGTACTGCTTTTCTTTCATTTAGTGCAACAGATGTTACTGTGAAGAAATATGTCTGTCATTCTCCTGTAAAAGTGCTCCTCTTAATATTTTTATTATTTTATTCTGCAGTAAAAAACAAAATGGTCGTTCTGGAAAGGTGTTCCTTGGCTGATTGATTTGTTACCTTTCTGGTAATACCATTCTTGAACATGGTGATTCATACTAGTGCATCTTTTTTGTCCAGTTCTATGTATCCAATGTGCATAATTTTTTATTCTGTATTGGATAGACTGTTTAATGGAAGTGTGAAAAAGATCTCTAGGACTATAATGGACTCTTTAAAGCTACATTTGTTATCATTCTGAAGCAGTGCTAATAGTGATCACATATACAGGGCCTGCATGATTACTTCACTTGAAGTGTCAGGACTGTTAGAAGTATACTTCTAAAAAGTACTCTATTTTTGTTATTTAATCTAGACGCAAATTAAATTAGTAAAACTGTTCTGAATCTGCTTTTTTACAGAGATGTTTCAAAGTTACAGGCCAAATACGAAGAAATTCACATTAGCAAAGTAGTTCTCTTACATGGGAATTCTTTCCTGATGTGGAGGAGGAGAAGTTTAGTGATTAGAGATTGCTGTCTGGAGAAGTTCCTGAGTTTTTTAATTGATAGTCACGCTTAAAATATAAAAAAATGACAGGCAAATTCATTTGGATTTAAAGTAGGAGGCTTGTTAAACATGTGGGAATGGAGAGTACTGTTGATCATTACCCTGGAGAAAATTCTGGGAACTCTTGTTTTCTGCCTCCTTCACGATTACTGAATTGCAAGGAAATTGTAATTTCTCTTTTCCAACATGAAATTTAAAGTTTTCTTATGTTTATGCAACAGATAGTAGGTAAACTTTAAAATATTTTCCAGAAGAAGGGAGAAATTTATTATTCTTTCCTATTTTCTTATTTCAGCCTCCTGTTGATTACAGTAGTGATACTGAGAACCAGTACTGAATTTTCTTTTTGAGGATCTCCTGTCTAAGGAATGTTGCCAGTCCCTAGCTTCAGAGCTGTTGAGATCTTTCAGTGCAGTCGTGACAGGAATTTGCTCAATTTTCACTTCCTATTTCTTGGCTACAGGTTTCCTAGTAACAATAGAGAAAACTATCTGGACTACCTGTTAGCAGCAGCAATATAAACTTCACAGTTGTCTGCCAGAGGACTCCAGAAGACTGCTTTGTTCTTTCAGTTTACATGTAAAGAATTGTCTTCACCAAAGCAAGAGCTGTAGACTTATGTATTTTCTTAAAGGTAGCTGAGACTCTGGGGTGGTACAGAAACATGCAGCTTTCGTGTGTTAGTGTAGAGTTACAGATTTACCTTTTGAAGTGGTGGTCAGCCCCTCTCTCTTTTTTTTGTTTCTGTTTTTAATCGTACTGAGAAATCTGACTGGAGTACCGCAAATTAGGGGGGGTAGAGTGGAGTTAATATTCAGGTAGAACACTTGAAACTTCTCTACCTGCAAGACTTTTCTACCTGCAAGACTCTTCTCTTTATTTTTCTCTTAACAGTGAAATTTAATTATTAATTGTTGCAATTGTCTTTAATCAGTTGCTAGTGCTTTGTTTGTGATCTAATGGAGATTGTGCTTAGCTTGAAAATGTGGGGAAGAGTGGTTTCATGTATCACTGATCTTCTGTGTCTGTCTGAACTCCTACTTTATCCTGTTGAATCCTTCTTTGGTTTACATCTGTCCCATCAATGTCCAGACAGGTTATGTTTCTTCTGTTTTTCTCGGGAGTGTTTTTTTTATGAGAAAGTGCAAAGTTTGCAACTCTTCCATGGCTTGTTCGTATATCTCAGTCCTTTGACCCATTCAGAATTTTTTTCTGCACTGCACATGTATCTTCTTAGACTTGAAGAATGTTCAGTTGTCCTTTCCAGTGGTTTTGAGAATAGGAAACCTTCTTACTGATTTCAATAACAGGTTATTTTCTGTGAATGAAACTCATTGTTGAGAACTATTTCTCAACAAAGTCAAATTGAAAATATTTCTTACTGTCTTATTTTTTATACATGCCAGACTAACTTGGGTGATGAGTGGCATGAAATATTAAGAAAGACAGGATACTTCTTAAAGCATGTAGAAAGATACTAAAAATAAACCTAATTTATCTATTACTGCTTTATAACATATGTTGCAATATGATTGGGAGCACATTCTAAGGTAAAAGCCTGTGCTCCAGTCCTCCACATCATCACCTTCTTAATTTTGAAGCTCTAGGAGCCCAGACTTGTCCTGAGCTTTCTGAAGTGTAAAGGATCTGTGTGCAGTTTTCTGGTTTTCATTGGGGAGGCATTTATTATTTGGTAGTTTTTCCTAAGCAACTACTACTGTATTAAGTTTTCACAAAGCGGGACATAGAAGCTTCTGGTGTAAGAGTAACTGTCTTGTTTGGGATCCCTCATCCACTATTTTCTGACACTTGGATTTAGTAGTAAAGCACTACTCTTTCTTCAGAAAAAGTACAGAATTTCTAGTGGTTTTTAGTGGAAAAAAAAATTAAATGAGAATGTTTCTAAAAGAGATCCTTACACTCGTCTTTATGTAAGTATAAATGAAAAAACAATAGTAATAACAAAAGTAGTAACATTAATATGTGGTTTGATAGAAAACATTAAACCAAAAGTTAGCAGAAGTCATGCTTGCGCAGATATGAGCCTGTTTAGATGTTTCAGCCTTTTCCTTCTTGTTTTATGCACAAGGATAAAACAAAATAGATTATTTATTTTAATTGCTTCAACAGCAACTCTGGCATTTATTCCTGTTGATTCTGGAAGACTATACATGGATTTTGGTGCAGTATCAGACTTCACCAAGTCTGTAGTTTTAGCTTTGTCTTGTAATAGATGTAACTGAGGAGCATCAAGGTGTTTTGTGTTGTAGCAGATCTTATAATGTGAGACTAACCACCAAACTTGCCACTTCTAAATATTGCCTTGTAATATGAAGGTTTTTTTGAGTCACCTCATCATTTTGCCTCCTTGCAGTAATAGGATCACCTATTTCCAACCCCACTGCCATAGGCAGGGACACCTTCCACTAGACCAGATTGCTCAAGGCCCCATCTAACCTGGCCTTGAACACTCCCAGAGTTGGTGCATCCACAGCCCCCTTGGGCAGCCTGTTCCAATGCCTCACCACCTTCAGTGTCCTTGGCTGGTGCTTTGTTACGAGTAACAAACATGGTAGCATAGCTTTTATTTTTCCAGAACTTAGACCTTTTATTTACAGATAGGTAAATAAAGGTCTTACAGGTACAAATATAGAAGTTCCGTGAAACTTGCTCACTCCATTAAGCAGAGAATTCAAAATTAGTGTCCCTGAGTATGGTTCCGTTTGCTGCTCACTGGTGTTAATTCCTTCAGTGGCTGAGCAGTCAAGGCTCAGGGCAATGAGAGGACTTGGGGCACAGGACAGCACATGCCTTCATCTGTGTGTGTTGCCAAAAAAGGGGTGGAAGAGTGTACAGCTTGAGATGCTGCAGGAGGCTGAGAAAACAAATAGAATGGAGCTGTTGCGGTGGAGGATGCTGTAGAGATACCAGGAACAAATTCTGTTTTCAGGGAAAAGGACAAATGTAGTTCTTCTCTTAACTTGGTTGTTCTAAAAGGCACTTGTGTTGGGGGTGAGGGGAGCACACTTGTTAAGTTCTTTTCTTTTGGCCCGTGTTTTGACACTTACTTGGTTTCAGTTTGGAGGTTTTTTTAAGGTAGGGATATTTTTACATAGGTTAAAATCTGTCTAATGCTCTGTACTTACTTTCTCTGAAGAAAATAAAAGCATTAGTAAAGTATTACTGTTCTTATTCATGATATAGAATTAAATTTGTTGGCAGCTTTATCTTACACATTTACTTTTTAAAAGCATGTGTTCTTAACTTCCTGTTTCTGTGTTCAGCAGCCTAGCATGCCTAATATTTTCAGGTTAAGCTGACCTTAAGCTGTAATGAAGTCAAAATTGGTGTCTTAATGTCACATTAGTGGGTGCGACTCCATTTGGGAAGCAGAGCTGGGTGTACTCTCCACCACCATGGAGACTTACCACTTTCTTGCCAGTGACATTGAACTTACCCTGTTCTGTCTTGCCAGGTTGGCACTTTGTCAAACCTCTGTTGACTTTGCTCACTGGCGGGTGACTGGTACATGCAGGACAATGGCTTGGATTGGGGAGAACATACAGCCTCTATGTGAGAAGAATAGGACATTCCCTCTTTCATCTCTGCCTGGTGATCTGTTAGGTCAGGCTGAGGTGCAAAACATAACTTCAACTTTGTAATAGGTAGTTTAGTGTAAGAGCAGCCTTATTCTGCCCAAGGAAACACAATTATTTTAAATAGCAGGTTATCTTCTGCGAAGAACAAGGTTATAGTGAAGGCTGGAGACTGGAGGGAATAAATTAACAGGCTGTGGTTGTTCTTCTCAGGTTGGTGAGCAGGCCCTTAAAAAGTTTTTGTTAACAGACAAGGGCTGTAAGCACTGCATGAGGCAAGGAAACATTTCTGCATGTGTGTCCCAGTAATTCCTATGAAAGAAGAATTTGGAGTGAAAGACTTTGGGGTATCTTTCTCTGAGTTAATCTTGAGTGATGATAGATAAAGAAGAGTGATGATTCAGAAACTGTGTTAAGCCCTCCTGGCTTTTTGTTTGTTTGTTTTCAGACCATATGAGCTGGAGCAAAGTCTCCCTGCTTGTATCTCCCTGAGATTTTGTTTGTTTGTTTATTTTTATTGTAAGACCTTCCACAACAATGTTTTAGGAATGAAGAATACCAATAATATTCTGCTCGTGTGGTAAAACATATTACTATATGACATGATTAATAATACGTAATCTTAGAAATTTATGTCTATAAGAAACAGCTGCAAAATATTTGTTATTTTTATGTTTTTATTCAATGCCATACAATTGTTTCATTTGTACTAAAATTCATTCTACTGATGTATTTTTATTAATGCCATAGGATATAATGTTGTTTTTGTTTGACATGTCCAATTTTTATGGCTCATTTAGCAAAATATGAATATCCTGCTGATGACAGAATTTAATACAACAGTCTAACAGAAAGATTATTCTAGAGCCCATTAGATGAGAATTTGAACTATGCAGTAGACGTTAGGTTTCATATTTACAATTGCCTTTGTAATTTCTGAGGCTCACTTCTAGAAGCATTTACTAGAGTTTGTTGTAATTTTACTTCTACCAAGGCTTACTGCTTAAGACACAATTTGAAGATCCTTTACAATTGGGAGTCAACTTTCAAAAGTGAACTTCAGGACTATTCTGGCCCAGGTTATTGTGACTGGATATACCTCTCACTGGGACAGTAAAACTCGAATGGAGATTTAATAGTTCTGCCACAAGGCAAATACGTTATAGCTGAATCTTTACTTGATAAATACCACAAAAAACTATCTGTCGTTGATAAAGTAAAATGTTCTTTGTCATGTCGCAAAGCCTATGTTACATGGAAAAGGCGCTGCTCATTAGGTGGAAGAAAGACTCTTTACCCTATGATAGGAAGAACTTATAGATCAGGGTAAGCAGGAGTTTTGTGTTCAGATGGATGCAGCTGAAATTCATCTCTGGTTGCAAGAGGGTCACTTAACAAGTTTGATGTTTTGCTTTAACTGTCTTTTGAGTGCTGTTTCTTGAAAAGTAGTTTTATAACTAGGTTCAACTAGCAATCTGGCATGTGTTATTTTATTAAAAATTAGTTGCTTGACAGCATTTCACTTTTGCTGTTTTTATGAGTAATTACTGAGAAAACGTTTGTTTTTCATGGGATGTTAAAGCGAATTTTTAGCTTTTTAAAAAATAAAGCCTGCTTAGTGGATGTTAGTATACTGTGACATAGCAGTTGTCGGTGTTCTTTAAACTCGTTGTTAGGTCTGGAGAAGTTTGGTACTTCCATTACAAAGTGCTCTTAATACAATACTGTAGTTGCATTATTTCACACCCTGCTGCATTGGTGATCGCTAATTGCAAGGGGAGTTAAAGTATATAGTGTATCTAGTCTGAGCAGAAGGCTGTTGCCTATATTTGTGTTGCATTTCTCTGATGTTTTTTGTTTTTTTTAAACAGACATAATGTACATAGATTTTAACGGTATGTGCATTTGCATAGCAAGACCTTGTGTGTGGGGCCATACTCCATGGCCACGCGAGGAATTGTGCCAGCAGCTGACAACGCAGCCAGGCCCATTGCTGGGTGCTGCTCAGAGGGACAGAGCTGCTGCCCCTCCCGGAGTTCGTGCTCGCGGCTGTGCTCGAGTGAACACTGGCGCTTCACTGGCCTCACGGCAAAGTGGCTGAAGGAACTGAATTGACAGAAAACTAATCCGCGGGGTGGGGAGAAGTGTTGGTGGAGCTAGTCTATTACTTTTCAGCCATATCAGAAATCCAATTCAGCTGACTGCTGCTTTGTATGGGTATGAAAGCTTGCCAGTGTCTCTAAGAATAGGAGAAACCCCCAGGTATTTAGCCTTTACAAAAACGCAAATGCAAATATTTAACTCACCGCTTAGTTCAACTAACTCTTTCATCATCCTTTCCCTACTCATTTTTTTTCTGAAATGTACTTTTTTCAGGTGACCAAATTTTTGAAGTTTTTTGAGGTTGTTGATCATTTTCTTTGTATGCTTTTTTTGCTGTCCATTTCATGTGAATTTTGAACAATTGGCAACATCAAAGAGGTGTCTTGCTTTTTTTCTGCTTTAATTACATTTAGAGTTTCTTCTTACAGAAGAAACATTTCATGTTCAAGGCCAGGCTGGATGGGGTTGTGAACAGCCTGGTCTGGTTGAAGGTCTTCCCCCTGCTCATGGTGGCAGGGCTGGAGCTAGATGATCTTTAAGGTCCCTTCCAACCAAAACGAGTCTATGAGTTTATGATTCTTCTGTCCTGCAGATACAAGTTAAGTTCTTGCAGAGATTGTGGAACCTTTCTGAACTTTTAATTTCTGTATGTTTTTATAAAGGGGATAGTATTTATCTGACACCATCTATGGAACTTAACAGGATAAATACAGAAGTATCAAACAGTACAAATTCTTTTTTTTTCTTCCTTTTGGTATGTAGAAACAGTGCTTTATTTCAACCTGGTGTTCCAATTACTGCAGCAACCGTGGAAACTGTCTCAGAGTGTCAGTTGCTAATTTCCAGGTAGTTTGGCTAGGTTATTAATCTTACTCTGTATGTAACTGCCTTTCAGCACTTTCTAAAAATAGATTGCTGTTTGTTTAGTGCTGCTGTATTCTCAGTTGCACAAGCTTAGATTTTATATGAAGATGGATCCCATGGTGCATAACGAAGTGTGCAAATCACATGCATAATGTACTATAAGGTTTCCTGCTGTGTTTTGCTCATCTTCTAAAACTGTTCCAGTGAACAGAGTTTGAGATCATGTGTGATTAATGTCACATACTGATTTGCCACAGAAACTATATTCTGGAATTCTTGTTCACCTGTCATCTTCCTTGAAATGGCTTGTTAGCTTTATTTTTTTTTTTTTCCAGATTTTGAGAGTAAATTGGCAGTTCAGAAATTGTTCTTTGTCTAACCTCACCTTTTATCCCCTATTTTTAGCCATAAAATAGGATGATACCTCTCTTAGACTTAGCTTTCCTATAAAAACAACTTACTAATTTCTGAATTTTTGATGTATCTCCAGTCTAGCAATAGAGGTCTCAGGTAAGTAAAGAATTCATAATGCTGGAGATGAAAAAATTACTTTTTGTTTATTTGTTTCTCCTTTTCCCCTGTTTATTGTTCGTTCCTGCTTTTGATGTTACTCAAATTATTTTACTTGTGTGGAAAGTTTGAGTGAGTGTCAAACTTAGAGAGGGAAAAGAAGAAAAGTGACTGAGATACTTCTTTTTGGAAGTTTTTGTGATGGGGGTGCAGTTGCCTTAGGGGTGCTTTGTACCCGTGAATAGTCACTGGTTTTACGTGACAGCTGGCTGGAATCAGATGGGTTGGAACGTCCTGTTCAAGCCAGGCCCAGTTAGAGCAGGTTGCTCAGGGATTTGTCCAGTCTCTACCACCTCTCAGGTCAATCTGGACCACTCTTGAGCACACACATGGTATATAGTTCTGTTTTTAGCAGACTAGCCTGTAGTTCACCGGATCATCCTTGTTGCCCTTCTTGAAGTGCAGTGATGTTTTTCCAGTCTTTGGGTATAACTAGCTTAAGTGTTCCTTAATGACATCTTCTTTGACAAGGGGTGGTACTTCATTCCCACGGATTCTGCTGATAGCATTGAGGAGCTGTGAGGTCAGAAGACAGAACTTAGCAGTGAAGTCTGGGATGCCAAAAAAAAAAAAAAAGGGATCAAGTTCTTAGCTTGTTTTTTTTTTTTCCATGTCTTTTGTCACTAGATTCCTGTCTCGTTTAGCAGAAAATGCCCACAGTTTTCCATAGCATTCCTTTTGCTGCTGGTGTAAACAAAGAAGGCCTCTTGAAGTACTTCTGCATTGTTTTCTGATGCTGTCATAAGGGCAGCATCCTTGGGTGGGGTGGATACCTCTACACCTCTGTTGAGACAATCAGTAGAAAAGGTGAAGAAGGATTAGTTGTCCATTGTGTGGTTATCACTGCTGCCTTACCAGAAAAACTTTCAAAGGCATCACAAAGAAAACGTTTAACATACTTCAAAGCTCTATCCTCTTATCCTCTGTTACTCCTTGTTAGTACTTAAAAAATGTTAGGCAGTTCAGAAAATTATCAAACACGGTTCTCTGTTCTTCAGTCCTGTCATCAGTGCAATATCCTGCAATGTAAGCAGCCCAATGTGCTTGCAAGCCCTGAAACACCCCCCAGTCATTTACTAGAATATGCAGATGACTTCCATCTTTGAAGTACAGAACTTTTGTAAATGCTTTTGCTTTTCAGAAGCATAAATACTTTTGTCCAGGAGTGAATGCTCTGTATTTATCATTGGTTTTCTGTTGACATTAAGTTCTTGAAAGGGTGTGGGGGTTTTTGTTAGCCAGCTGGGAAATTGAATTCCCTTCACATGCAAAGGAATGTCCATGCTTGGTATCTGTTACACTGGTACAGAACTTCGCTACTGAACTCTGCTTCACGTAGTATCTCAGCTACTCTCAAGTTATGATTACTGCCTGTTATTGGAGGTGCTTTTGAAAGTTTTTTTTGCCTCTGCAGCTAATTTAGGGAGTGGAGAGTTAAAGCATCTTTTAAGCAGTAGATCTTTAGATCTATACCTGTAAATGTAGATTAGGCTACAATTCCATGGAAATTTCTTTGGTATCTGTAGTACTTATCATAGTTTCAGTTCCTGGATGGACCTTACTTCTGCTGTGCTGTCATAGCACTGTGTTAGTGTGGTTGAACAGGAGGAGGGAACTGATATGGTTGAAAAATAATGTTTCCCTTCCCCTGCTGCTCAAGGGGCTCTTATCTGAATTAGGTTCCTTTCCCAGCTTTTTTGTCTGTGCTGATATATGCAGGGTGCAGGACAGGAGCAAGAATCTGCAGCTCTTAGGAAGAGTGAGGGGCCGGTAACACTGTTCTTGTAGTGCTGCTTCAGAATGTGAAAATTCAGCCTCACTGTGGTTACACAGTTGATATAGTAGAGCTGATGGTATCAAAGCTGCAAGATAAAAAGCTGTTTTGCATAGAAGCCTGTCTGGAAGAATAATGAAGCAATGGGGAAAGTAAACCGAAAAATATTTCTGTGTCAGAGTTTTATGAGTACTTGTATCCTCTTAACAATATATCTGATGACTCTAAATGAGCAACAGATTAGAAAGCTTAGAAGCATTCTTTTTCATTTATTTAAGTATGAGTCTGGATGAAGGCAATGATTCTGAGTACATTTAAATTAATTTACATTTTTTGTGTGAGCACTGCAGTATTTGATAAGTTGGTTGCAGTTGTGATGGTGTAAGCATTTGTTAGATGAGGCTTGCTCTTTACCAGCAACTGAGGAAAAAGAATGTACACTTCAAGTCTTCCTGAAAAAGCATCTGGGTCCTGAACCAAATCTTTATTCGATTTAGATTTCGTGTTTAGGATAGTTCTTGTACATACAGAAATGGATGAGATTTCAGCAGATGAAAGATTTATAAAAGTTTCTACGTGTACAATAGAAATGTTCAAGTCTCTGCAGTTGTATTCTGGGGGGTGGTACAGAGTTATTCTGGCAAACTGGTGATGCATATGAAAAAGTTACTTTCCTAGAAAAGTTGATCTTTGTGTGGACAGTAAATGCATCTGGCTTCTTTGGTGAGTTGACCTTATAGAATCATACAACGGCTAGGTGTGAAAGTGATCCTAAAGAGCATCTGGTTCCAACCCCCTTTCTGTGGGCAGGGATACCATTCACTAGATCAGGTTGCTCAGGGCCCCATCCAACCCGGCCTTGAAGACTTCCAGGGTGGGGCATCCACAGCTTCTCTGGGCAACCTGTTCCAGTGCCTCACCAGCCTCCCAGCAAAGTATTTCTTTGTAGTATATCTAATCCAAACCTCCCCTCTTTCAGTTTGAAACCATTGCCCCTTGTCCCTTGCTGTCTGTCCATATAAAAAATCCCTCTCCCTCTTTTGTATAGGACACTTAAGGTACTGCAAGGCTACACTAAAATCTTTCCAAAGCCGCCTCTCTTTCATGCTGAACAATTGCAGCTCTCTCAGCTTGTCTTCATAGGAGAGGTGCTCTCACCCTCTGATCATCTTTGTGGTCCTCCTCTGGACCCACTCCAACAGATCCATGTCTTTCTTGGGTTGAGGACCTCAGAGCAGGATGCAGCACTCCAGCTGGGGTTTCACTAAGGCAGAGTAGAGGAGCAGAGTCACCTCCCTTGACTTGCTGGCCACTCAGCTTTTTATGTAGCCCAGGATTCAGTTGGCTGCCTGGGCTACCAGTGAACACTGTTAGCTCATATCCAGCTTTTCATCCATGGGAACACCCAAGTATTCTCCAGTGGGTTTCTCTCAGTGATGACTTCTCCCAGTCTGTACTCATATCTGGGATTGCCCCAACTCAGCTTCTGAATTTAAATCTTAGTACAAAATAGTCAGCAGCTTAGCCTGTGTAACAGATTGCTTGTTATACCGTTAAAAAAAATTAAAAATCCTGTACAGAACCAGATGCGAAGTGGCTGTTCAGATCAGGTAACTCAGGTGAACACTCTAGCTAACATGATGGTATACTTCTAGATTTACATTTTTGTTAGGACCAAGAGTGTTAGAGAGAGTGAAAACTGATCCAGAGTTGAGTGAGTAGAACTGGGATACTAAGACATTTTCCATGGATAGCCGCACTGATCAGTAGCAGTGGACAAACTGTCTGATACAGAAATGCGTAATTAAAAAAAAGGACTACAGAAAACACTAAGAAACTTTTTGGAAAAGAAAGAAAAGATGCAGCTCTAATGTAAAATACTTGTAGCCAGGTTAGGAGTTATTTAAAGATGCCATGTAGGAGGCATGCTGCTTGTTTAAGTAGATTTCAAAAGGCCCCCCGAATGCTGGCCTGGCTAAACAGCAGGGTAAGGTATAATATCTGAAATAAAACATCACAGTTCTTGAATTGGATCTTTCATCTGAATAATGAAAACAGAAAATAATGAAAAAGCTGGCGGATTTAACCTGTAATTATAATGAGCTGAGGAAAAATTGGTTAGTAACTCCGAACAGACACGAAAACAATTGTTAATTGTTAAGTTTTTCTTCAAACTCAGCAGGAAAGTTTGATGAGTATCTGGAGGATCAGTAGACAACCCAGTTGTAAAAGGTGGCTTTGGAGTATTTAAGGTCATAGCTGAATAATGGAATTGCATGCACTCACTTTGGCAACACTTAGAGAGCTCTTCACGCCAGAATGTTTCTTAATAAGGAATGTGACAGAGTGTACGGCTCAAAATGGAGCATCAGTGGAAGAAATTGCAGTACATTGAGCAAACTGTGAACAAGGCAGGATTGATCAAATGGCATTCATCCAAGTGTTGTAAGAGGAACTGGGGGATAAAGGAGCTAATGATTGTAGTGTGTTGCTTGTAGTTAGCATCATCTTTCTGCGACAGGTAAGGAGGGCAGCTAGCACGATATCAGCATTTTAAAAAGGCAGTGGAGGTATTTGAGGAACTTCACATCAGTGAGCTTTGTGACCATACAACCTGAATTCGTGGAAATTATAATGGAGACCAGAATTGATTTCATTGTTCCCTCTGTAAAGTCATTTACCAAAGGCTTTGGGAGAGGCTAAGTTACCTCTTAATAGAATGGAAGATTTTATAAGAAACAACTGGGAAAAGATAGAAAGAGAGGGCAAAAAGGGTTTGTTTTGTTAATAGAGGTAACCAATTGAATTGCACAAGGATGTGTTTACACTGGTGTACAGTTATAAGAAAAAGGGTATGATAGCCAGGTGACAAAGTTAGTAGATGTTAAACTTTACTCGGGTTAGTATAATGGCTAGCTATTTAAAGAAAATTTTAAAGGCTTAGGTTTTGAGTTATGTGGGTTGAAATCACACATAAGCGAATGAGAAGTAAAAAAAGAGCATCTTTGTGGGTAATGATTAGCTCTGAAGTGGTTCTTACCAATCATGAGTGAAAGATGAGTTATCTAAAGATCAAGTACCTACAGATCAATGCAGTTCTCCTTAGCAGTGAAAACAGCAAATCCGGTGTAAAGATTTACTAGGAAAGGAACAAAAAACAAAACAGAAATAACATTTTGCTGCTGTAGAAATTCATGGGATGTATGCATCTTGAGTATTCCTCATAGTGTGTATATCCTCATCTCAAAAGCGGTACAGTAGACTAGAAGAGGTTCAAAGAGAAGTGTCAAGAGGGATTTAAAGGCATAAAACAGCTTTCATGTGAGGAAGAATTAAGCTGACTCAGTTTTTCTTTTTCTGCCTGGAAAAGGAAGACCATGAAAGAACACAACAGGAATCTATGCAGTCGTGAGGGAATAGGGAAGGGTTACTTATTATTGTCGTCCAGGGTACATGGACTGGAGAAGTAGAGTAGTAAGAGCAAAAGGTGCCTGATTGAATCAGAATCAGCAAAAGGAGATACTCATGTAATTAAGCTGAGATACTTTATCCTGCAAGATGCTGTTGATTCTATAAAGCAGGCTTGATTAAAAAGCAAGCAGGGAGAAGAAAAAGGTAAGAAAAACTGTTAAACACAAAAATATGTGCTTAACATATTCACCCATGGCTCAGGAAGTCTGCAGTAGATGCAAGTAGTTGGAAGCAGAGATTGCATATGCAATAAATATTTCCATGTGCATCGTTTATACTTTCTCCTTAGACATATGCTGTTGGTTGTGATTTTCTTCGTCTTTTCTATCGGTGTATATGAGTTTCATTCCTTATTTCTAAGAGCATTTCCAACAATGTAAAGAAAAACGTAGTAAGAAGCAGCTGTGTACTTCGTCATACAGAATTTGTATGAGGCAGCTCTTAGTTGCAGTAGTTAGGGCCCAGGGGGAACAATGCCGTGCTTTAATGAGTGCTGTCTCCATGCTCTGGAACACCTTCACTTAAGAATAC
>VYZQ01059143.1:8629-23439 GCA_013400655.1 Mystacornis crossleyi | reverse complement strand
AAGCTGTCCATGAGCCAGCACAGTGTCTGGTGGCTAAGATGGCCAGTGGGTTCCTGGGGGGCATTAGGAAGAGCATTGCCAGCATGTGGAGGGAGGTGATCCCATCCCTGTACTCAGCCCTGGTGAGGTCTCAGCTGGAGTGCTGTGACCAGTTCTGGGATCCTCAGAACAAAAGAGACATGGAGTTCCTGGAGCAGGGCCAACAGAAGGCAACAAAGTTGATTAGGGGCTAGAGCGTCTCTCCTACAAGGAAAGGCTGAGGGGACAGAGGAAAAGTGGAGAAGAGATGACTGAGAGGGGACCTGATCAATGTCTATCAGTATCTGACAGGAGGGTGCCAAGAGGATGATGCCAGGCTCTGCTTGGTGGTGCCAAGCAATAGGACAAGAGGCAGTGGGCAGAAACTGATGCACAGGAAGTTCCACCTGAACATGAGGAATAAGTTCTTTACTGTGGGGTTGACCGAGCACTGTAACAGATTGACCAGAGAGGTTGAAGAGTCTTCCTCACTGGAAATAATCAAGCACCATCTGGACACAATTCTGTGCCATGCGCTCTGAATGACCCTGCTGGAGCATGGAGGTTGAATGAGGTTGGACCCACTGCACTATCTTCCAACCTGACCAATCTGTGATTTTGTGATTTTAGTTATTTATTTTTATATCTTGCTCTAGCAAGACCCCAAAAGTTGCGTATCTGTTTCTCCCAAAACTGTGCCCCAAAGCACAGATACTTAACACTACAGGCATAGTGAATTACATGAAGAGATGCAAATGATAAATAGATGTCATTATCAACTCCTACATAGGAAAATATGCAAAAAATAGCCTTATTTTTAATGTATTTTCACATTTATTGATGACTGTATTTGATTTCTTAATTTCTTCTTTTTTGCTCCAGCAGAATAGTGAAGTGGACACCACAATGGAGTTTTGCTTCAACAAGATGATCCAGACATTAAGAACTTTCTAAAATAGGGTTGAATTTGCAGTTGTGGGAAACCAATTAATTTTGCCACATTTTATTTTACTTAAATACCTGACAATGTGGGTTATAAAATTAAGAAAACAATGACTGTTTAAAATGTTTTATTGCAACACTGTGCATTGCATTTGTTTCTGACTTACCTAATTGTCATTTTACTGTGTTCTTAGGAGATTCTTAGGAATGAAAATTACAGAGAAGAAATGAAACAGAAAGTCAAGGATGTATCTGAAAAGGATAAGCTGCTTCAGGCCAAGGAATATGAGGAAGGACTTGTTGCTGAACCAAGTCATACTCAGATTAAAGGCCACGCATCTGCCCCTTATTATGGAAAAAAGGAGCCCTCACAAGACCCTACGAGCACTGCAAATACCTTCCAGCCAGGGGCCTGGATGCCACCAGGCAGTGGTAGTAGTAAAAATAAATAAGCAATTTAATGGACAGATACTGCTAATGGATAAACATTTTAACAGACAACATACACAGCTGTTATATACAAAAGTGCAATAAAGTAGTATTAAAGCAGTTGCATTTTCTCTTGCAGAACTATTCAAATAGGCTTAATCATGACGAAGTATTGTAAAGTGTTTTGGTTTAGTGAAAAATAGGATGTGTAACTAAGTTTGGTTTTGACAGTTGCTGTTTATCAGTTACTCTTGAATTTGCAGTTAAAAGACTGTCTTTCTGACTTTTCTTAACGTCTAAATTGGCTTCTTCTTTGAAGACTAATTTAGTTTTAAAACTGTTCTTGATGTAAAAATTGTAGTTAGTACACTTAACATTTTCCCAAACCTTGGCCAAGATGTTTCTTCAGAATAAATTCCTTGGCAGTGCCAGTGTGCTTTCCGTTGGCAAGGAGATGGAAAAGTTGATTTCATTAACAGGAATCACTATGACACTACACTGATTACCCACTGTACTGATCGTAGAGACTTGTAACTTAAAACAGTCAACATATTTGAATAATGTTTGATTTGCAGACAGCAATCTGCACTGGGTAAAATTAGTTAAACTACATACAACTGCTATAATAGAAGCTAGAAGTACTTGATTAAAGCTCCTGGAAAATAACACTAGGTCTGGGACAAGGGATTGTCACAAATATTAAAAAAAAAAAAAAATAAAAAAAAATTAGTTTGATTCCTGGTTTAGCCTTGCACTTCCCTAGATGATTAGATCATTTTGCCATAGTTTAGATACATAAAATGTGCAGATTATTTGCTTAGAGATGATATTTGAGAACTTCAAATAAAATAGAGATCACACAATTTTTTTCCAAAAAGTAACAAATTTATTTACGGAGTGTATCCCTCATCAGTTCTCAAGATAGTTCTTGAAACTATCCCTCACAGTTTCAAGCTATGTAGGTATCAAAGGTGGAACACATACATATTTGACAACACTTCAAACAAAACATGGAGACTTAATCTCACATATTTATAAAACGCCCAAATATCATATTCTAATAATGCTTGCTTTCACCAACAAAATTGAAATGGGATCAACTTCACATTTACTTAGAGTAATTTCAGTTAGACTCCCCACTTCTGATCCCCCTTGGTGTCAGCCAGCTCTATAGGTCTCTTCATTTGAACAATGGTATTATTTTAAGGTTTTAGTTTTAAACCTGATCAAAGAGTAGCTGCTAGAATGCACAACTCCGTCCGTGCTGCTGTTCAGAAATATGCAAAATGTAAAATCTTAAAGACTGCTACAAGCTCTTCTGAACTAGACTAAGTAGAGGCCACCACAGACTATTATTAGAAATTAGGCTTTGAAAAATTAATCAGTTCTGTTAAGAAGAGATGAATTGGAAATAAGGTTAGATAATTTTGAGGCGTTTACAACACAAACTTGACTTTTTTGACTATGTCAGCATCTTGCAACCTGTAAGGCAGCAGAGTTTCAAGGGCCATGAGAACAAAAATCCCACCTAAACTCCAGTCTTAAATCAAAGGTAGCCAGAAGGTTAGGAAGCAGCATTACTGTCACCAGCTTGTGCATCATCCTTGCACAGCCATCTGCTGTAGGTCTCTGGGACACAACACTAGGCCACCTGGGTCTTTAGTCTCACCCAATTTATGGCTATTCTTTGAGGCATAGAGTTCATGAAGGCAGAAACAAATCAGTTATAGGTGGAGCATTCAGATGACAGTACTACAACATAGTACTGTATTTTATAGAACATGAGTGCCTTAAGAGAAATGAAGCTAATAAGAACAAGCAATCAGTTTCCTAGAACCTGGGCTGAAGTTAAAGGCTGTTGATGGCTGGCAGTTCAGGAAACAGGAAAAGCTTAGGTAGGTTATTTCTGCAGACAAGCACCACCATCAAAGACACTGCAGGAGCCACTATGGGCACACAGAGCCAATACTCAGTCATGTCTGCTATCTAATGCTACAGCTAGCTTGTCTCTACAGCTCATCTCAAGGTATGCCAAAACTTGGATTTCTGTAATCCAGGTTATTATTCACATTTCCCCCTAAATTTGACAGTTTTAAGACATTTGTTAAGTCATAGGTCGGCTAAGAGAAAAAAAAAATAATTACCTCCAGAGGCACCCAACAGGTTAATTTAATTTAACATGCAAATTTAAAAAAGCAATCTCTGCTAGAATACAAGTAGTAAATTTAATGACCCTAACAAGTGTCACTTGGGCAAATTTTAACACAAATCAGCAGGAAAAAAAATACACTGGAAGTATTAGATTTCATACTTCAAGAAATAACAGGATCAAGTATCAAAGGACAGTTACAACACAAAATGTACAAGTATTTCATTTTAAAAGTGGATTCTTTGCACAAGGAAGGCCATTTTTGCCCATTTAATCCTTCTTTGTTCGTTTGGCTTTTGCAATGTTCTCCTGACGTTTCTGTTTCTTCTTTAGCTCTCGTTCCCTGGCCTCAATCATTTTTGCAAGCTTCCATGACAGTGCCGCACTAATTACAAACAGCGGTGTGAGGGCCAAGATCACGGTTGTAAGAAAGCCATAGGGGTCCTTGGCAGCCCACTCCACGATGTACTCGGCCCAAGCCTTAATATCAAACATCTTTTCTGTTTTGCTATTGGGAAAACCCTGTGGAATAATAAATAATTTGAGTACTCAGAAAAATAAAAACATACACAAGAACAAAACACAAGAAGTTACACCTTCACGTGACGAAGAACTTCTTTACATTGAGGGTGGCTGAGCACTGGAACAGGTTGCCCACGGAGGTCACGGAGTTTCCCTCTGGAGATACTCAAAGCCCATGCCGACACATTCCTGTGTCACCTGCTATAGGTGACCTTGCCTTGGCAGTGTGGGTGTACTGGATAATCCCCAGAGGCCCCTTCCAAACCCTAACGATTCTCTGATACCAAGTGCCATTTTAATTTAAATTGTCATTGTTCACTATCAAAGAAGACCATTTTTGCTAGAAGTTAAAAAGCAGTGCATAGTATGTGAAAGTGTAATATAAAGCATTGACCCTACGTTAAAGTTCAGTGCTTATAGAATAATTAGACATTTAATCCAAGAGAAGTGCAAATGCTAGCAAGAATACGTTGCTAAATGGAAAAAGAGTGAGGTTTGTGGTTCTCTGGAAGTGAAGGAAAGTCAGTCCGATTGGTTTATCTCTTTGTAGGTTTCAATAGGGAGACGAGGGAGCCCCGGCAGTGGTTTGGGTACTGAACTGGCGGCAGTCGCGCAGCCAAGACCACCGCAGCGGTGCCGGCCCCGGCGCGCCTCCCTGGCGAGCGGCTTGACCGCCTCCCTCCCCGCCTCTCGCCCCCGCCCCGGCCGGCACCGCCTCACCTGCGGCCCCGGGCACCCTCCGGGCCTGCCGAGCGGCAGAAGGGCGAGCCAAGCTCCCTGCGGAGAGAACACACGGGCCGTGAGGGGACGGCGATGTCCCCCAGCCTTCGGCGCCCCCCGCCCGAGCCGCGCTCCCGGGGCCGCCCCCCTCCCGCCGCTGCCCCGCGGTACCGCGGCCCTGGAGGGCTCCGGGATTCCGAGCGGAAACAGGAAGGAGGCGCCTGCCCCGCCCAGTCCGGCCGGGGGGGAGCGGGGAGCAGAGCCCGCCCGCCGCGGGGCTGGANAATATGTGAGAGGATCTTACAATCACTCAGATTGTATTGATCAGTTCAGGATCAATTCTCTGTACTGTACCAACAAATGCCACCACAGCATCCTGTTTTCATATACCTTTTCTTTATGTGAATATGCATATTATCTATATACCATATATTTTGTTAAAGAGTTATTGACAGGACACCTGACTAATAATCTAGATTGCTTTAGTTTCAGCAGGTCAAATGCAATTTTTTGTTATACGGAAAATTGCATTATTAGTGCATTTTTATTCAGAACCTGTCTGTTGTGTTCAGCCTCTTGTAATATCTTTCCAGGACAGGGCAGGGCAGGTAGGATAGGATAGGATAGGATAGGATAGGATAGGATAGGATAGGATAGGATACGATACGATACGATACGATACGATACGATACGATACTTCTTTTGAAAGGTACCTACAACCATTATCTGGTACAACTGCCTGACTGCTTCAGGGCTGGCCAAATGCTACAGCATGTTGTTAAGAGCTGCACCCTGTGGAACACCACTGGTGGCTGGCCACCAGCCAGATGCAGCCCCAGTCACTGCATCCCTCTGAGCTCTGCCCTTCAGCCAGGTCTTCACCAGCACACCGCAAACCCACTGTTGGACAACATGTTCAGAAGGATGCTGTGACAGACAGTATCAGAAGTCCTAAACCAAACTTAATCCATTAAGAATCCTTAATCCTTCCTAAATCCAGGAAAACTACATCCCCCTCCTTCCTTCACCCATGAGGCAGGTGACCTTGCTGTAGAAGGATATCAAATGAGTTAAAACAGGACTTTTCTTTTGTCAACCTGTGTTGACTCTGCCTGAGAATTGCATTATTCTTCAAGTGCCTTTCAACTGCAGCTAGTGTGATCTCCATAATCTTTCCAGGTACTGGGTTTAGACCAACAGGTCTTTCTGGGTCTTCCCTCATGCCCTTTTTGTAAATTGGGATAATGTTGGTTAGCTTCCAGTTCAGGACCCCCAGCGACTCCAAGATTTGGTAGCTATCTGTGCATGTGTCTCTGTACCTGTGTTACTCAGCCATTTATGTGAGCATTAAAGCTCTTAGAGAAGTTATAGATCCCCATTTGGTCTGTAGTTTGTAAATCTTAGCAAAATATAAAAATTATCAATTTACTGGATCTTAGATACTGTTTCTGAGATGTTTTATCTAATGGTATCACTGTAAGAAGTTTTTGTGTACTGTGTAGCTAAGTTAAAAGAAGGTGGGATATTAAGTAAGTACATCCTGTTTCTGGTAAAATTGCCCGTTTGCTGAGAGGAGACACAGTTACATTTCTGATGCTTGAATGAAAAATTCAGATACATCTTCCAAAATAAGCACTGACTTGGTCAGCAGCTATATACAAGTTTTTTAACATAACCACTACAAAATTAATTTCCAATTCCAGTCTTTCATATAATAGTTGTCTCATCTGTCTGTCTTTCAATGTCTTTTCTGCCTTATTGTTTTAAAGAGGAGAAGTACCTGATTCATTGTGGCAGGGAAGAAATAAAAGGGATTTTTAATTCACTTTTCCTAGAAAACAGATCTCATGTAATTACTTTTCCAGCTGTCCTTCTTCCCCTAATGGCTTGTGAAGCTATTCACTGGTTATATTGGCAAAGCAGTAGAAGTCTTGTACCTAATAATTTTGCTCCTTTTAAGATTTGTGAAAACACGTGGCTAGGTAGAGAAGACAGACCCAGACTACCACCTTGACTGAAGGCTGCAGTGCATCTTTAATAGGAATGAAGGGATGTTATCGGAATACTACCAGATGGGGAGGCTTCATTTGTGGCTTGTACTTCACCAAATTCAGAATAATTCAGCCACGAGGCCATGGTAGATCAGGATACTTGTTTCGGTTTTCTGAATTCATCAGCTGTTGTACTTTAGGTAGTCAAAGAGAGAACAGAAATTTCAGAATTAACTACAACTTGCACAAAACAGCACAACCCTTAGTATACCATCAGAGTACTTTAAAAGACTACATTAAGCATGTGTTTATGTTTACTGTAGTTTTGTCACTGAATTGCTACTTTGCAAATCTGCACTTTCTTTTACATTTAATCTAGAATTCCTTTCAGTGTTACGTTATTTATAGTCATGTATGTGCCTGTGTGTATTTTAAGACAGTCATTAATTTTGTATCTGTCAGGTGATGCCTTAGGTTTTAACTTCCATATTTTTCAAATCCTGTATTGCCTAGTGTGTAACTCTGAAGTTTCTTACTTGTTAGCTGCTCTCTTAGGCCAGATAGACACAACAAAGCTTCTCTGAGCTTGCTATTCAAGGACACCCGGGCTGTCTGAGGCCTAAAGGTGGAAACTAGGACCATGAGAAAGGTGGAGAAATTGAAGAGAGCTAAAGTTTTAACTGATGAATTTATGCTGATATGCAAATGGACCAAACCCATAACAGTGTGAAGAACTCGTGACCTGTCGTCCATCTTGGGGTCCTTTTTGGAGCCTTTGGCTCCCCAGGGTGTACCTTTGAAGGCCTTTCAGATAAACACCTACCTTTATTCCCTTACTCCTGTCTAATCTCTGTTTCTAGGTAGCTGGAGAAGACATCACAGGGAAGGATCCACTGATGAAAGATCACAAAGAGTGAGTGGGCAGGGAAATGGAAACAGCACTCAGAAAATCCAGAAATAATAAAATAAGATACAATGCTGGAAATGTAATACGGGAAGTGGAAATGGCTGGCATGGAAAATGGGAGAGTGACTTGCATGAAAGCAAAGCCTTTCTCACACCAACAGTGACTGAAGAGTCTGTGAAGTGTTTGGTTGTATGTGGTGAAGACAAGCTCTGAGTAAATATATTCATTTCACTGGGATGTGTTGACATGTATCAGTAGTCCAGAATCTTTCTGTATCAGGAAGCTGCTAAATATTTCATTCAGAGTAATCTCTAGCTACTCTTCTATCATTTGTACAGTCTGAGGATAAACTAGCTCCTCGAACCTAATTTTTTTCTACAAACAGCATGAATTCTCCAGTAATTCTTATGTATACTTATTAATGTTCTGGGCGTGGTATACTCCACTTGCTGAATATCTCTGTTTCTATAAGACCTAGGTGGAATTCTTGTAGCATTGCACAATGGTGGGGTTTTTTAGGAGTTTTGTGAAGTAAAATGACTATTTATTTTTTTTGTCCAGCCTGTTAAATATCTAAGCTGTGAAAGCTTTATTGGCAGTCTTTTGACCATGTATGATACATTCACAGTATGCAGCAGTCAATAAACATTGAGTTTTTTACAGCTGTACTTAAGCCAACAAAACTCCTTTGCAGCACTGGGAATTAAGGATTCTTTTTCTGCAACAAATCTTTCAGAACTTCGGTGTTTCATGTTTAAGTGGATTCGCAGTCTATCCTTATTCTGTAAATTGCACTATCAACCCCAAATATTTGTAGTTTGGCTATCATTCCTAACAGTTAGATCTGAGTATCCAAGACGAATGTAGTGAAAATCATGATTAATACTGCTGCTGTACTTAATTCACTTCAAAGAACCCTTATAAATTGTTCTACTCCTATATATATTCAAGGACAGGACATGTTGGGACAGTGCATGACCCATAGGTTAACATGCTGCATGCTTTTGTATCTTAAGAAGGTAACAGGACATAGAAGTACATTTGTTTAATATTTGATTAAAGAATGATCAAATGCTTCTGTGCTCTAGGTGGACTCATTTATGTAATAGCATTGTTTTTACTACTTTTGTAATGAATAATATAACTGAAAACTAAAATCTATCATGCCTTACTCTAGCCTTCATTTGTTCCCATTGTAGGTCTTATTACAGTTCAAAAAGGAAAAAAAGAATTATCCAAGATAAAAAAAGCAGCTATTCATGATCTTTTCATCTTCTGGATCATTAGTCTATGCTGTTGTGGTCATGATTGATGCAGATATTAACTGACTTCTAGAACTGTGGATTATTTTAAAGGGAAGGTAAGAAAAAAATCATCAACAGAGCTTTATAAATTCTCAGAGCTTTTCCCAGAAGTAGTTTAGTATAGCAGGTCAGGTAGGAAACAAGAATCACAGGATAATATACCAGCTGTGACATTAGGCCTGGGCTGATTTGGAAAGTGTTAGCCATCGCCACAAAAGTCTCATCTAAGTCAGTTGAAAAGTGCTGCAGAAAGATTGGTACCTCTGAACAGGCCCTCCACAATTCAAGTCATTCTCTGAAGCTGCCTGCTTACCTTCACACACCATGGAGGGTCCTAAGGACTGAGGATCAAACACCTCAGTGAAATGCCAAATTGAAGTGTGGGAAACACAAACCAAACAGCATATCTTCCAGTGAATCCACTCCATGTATAATGGGTGCTAATATTTATTCACCTTCTTAAAATACTTTGAGATTCTTGAATAAAAGAAGTGGTGTTAGCATGGCTATTAGTTCAACTTTCAGGATTCAGGTTTTCCTTGATTTTGTAGAAGCTTGAATTTAACAAGCAATTTATTTCTACTGTAAAGCTATGTGCAAGTAAGGGTTTTAAACACAGCCTTCTCAAGTTCAGGGAGTAGAGTTTCATTTCTAAAACTTCTTCTATTTATGGTCTTACCCTATTCCTGTTAATAGAGGTTGGTATTTCTAGTGTGCAGCTAGACATCTCAAAACTGTGTACAACTGAGTTAATTTTTGTGGCTTCCTCAGCAAATAAGACAAAATTGACAAGAGTAATTGACATTTAAGTCTTCAATGACATCCTTTTTTAACATAACTGACATACACTCTAAGGTAAGACACTTAGAGTGTACGTAAGTCCTTTTTACGTTCTGAGAACTAGAGAATGAGGTTCTGAGAACTAGAGAACAAAAACCATACTTTGTGTCTAACCACCACTTTTCAACATAGGCGAGCTGAGCATGGTTATTGTTTTCATAGTTTCTTTCCAAGAGCAGTAAGAAGTAACAATACTGTTTCATTAAGTGTTACAGCTGCTTTCTGCAGGTCACACTGTCCCTAACTGGAGTTGAAAAAATGTCCCAGGGTAGTGTCTGCAACAACCTCTTTTCTTGAATCATCGTGATCTGCATATTCCGTAAGAATGAGATCCTGACACTTCAGTAATAATAATAATAATTATACTGTTTATTGTTTCGGTATTCTGAAGTGTTCATTACATAGAGTACATCTCACAGCTGTTCGTTCTACTGTCTTGCTAAATTCAGGTTCAAATAATAATACACTTTCCTCTACAAAATTCCTTTTCACAACTAGCTCCTTTTTACAGGGCACAGGTAATCCAGGGTAAAAGTGAAATTGGAGACTCTCATAATACTATATAATTAATGAGTCAGGACTGCTGTAATAGCAAGGCATTTCTAATTCTAATTTCCTATTCCTTTTGGGGCAACGAGACCTTATATGCTACTGTGTGTTTTACAGCTGTCATTTTCCATCTGAACATGGCAGTATCTTTTTTTTGTTTATGTGTGTTTATAAAGTTTACACTTTTTATAAAGTATTGTGATCTCTCTGCTGCTGAAAGACACTGTATAAATCTTCAGCATTAATAATGAGGGCCCACTTCAGAATTAACTTAGAAAAGTGGTATATGCATGAGTCAGTGGGATCTGAAAGACAGCCAGCATTGTTGGCTGCTTCCTGCTCTATCTTCTATGGCAAGAAACTGTTGTCAGTGGAAGTGGGAGTCTGTACCATATATGAATTCCTACCTTTATGGAATGGAATGCTTTAGCAATTTGTAGCATTATGTGTATATCCCTCCTGCCTTCTGCTAGTCAGCAAAGGAGTCTTTAGCAAAACAAAAAGAAAATTCTAATATGTTCCTTTGCCTAGTTCTCATGCTAGAATTAAAACACCTAAAGTTAAAAGCTTTTCAGCTCATTCTTAGCAAAGAAGAATGATTAAACATAAAGAAACATCACCACAATTAATATATTTAAACGTCAGCAAGTCTTGATGCTGATTTTGTTGTCTGAAGCACCTCAGCCTCAGAATCAGATGTTTAAATGGTAGTGCATGCTCAAAAGATAATCAGAAAAGAAAAGTAATTCCACTACTGTGGAATTTCTACTCATTTATTTCTTCCTCAGATTATAGGAAATCATGTTCTTACAAGAGCTTTCACAGCTGAGAAATCTCACTGACATAAATTTACTTTTATCATAACACCGAGGGTCAGTTTTTCAAATGTAAAAATGTATGTTCTTGAAATTGAATTGTTCACGACACACTTACTGGTTTGGGTAGAAGTCAGCTCATCTGTCCTTGCCAGTGCCAGGCCCACTCCTAAATTTCAATCAAATGGAGTATGTAAAGTAAAAGTATACTTTTAGAATAGTATTGCTAAGAAAAAGCAACCAACTAAACTCTTGTTACTTAGATTGTCACCAAATACAGTAGTATACATCTGATTTGTTTAGAACCAGCTTGATAGAGTAGCTTGCAATGCTCAGACAGCTGGAAGTTGATGTCAGGATGTTTCACCCTGCAACAAAATCAGATGGTTTTCCCTCAATTTTTTCTCCATTCTAAAGCCTAAAGGAACAGTAGATTCAAACGGTCCTCTGACTTCTTGGTAGCAGAAATTCTATATAAGAGGTCAGGAATGCTTTTAAAGGTATTCCTTGATGTACTGATGCTTTTTAAGAGCTCTACCCACAGGATTATCATGGGAATTTATTACAAATCCTGCAAAGGACCCCACCGTACCGAGCAGGGAGCAGCAAGGGCAGGCCACTTCAAGGGCAGGTGAGCCAGGGGTGAAGGCAGGCGGGACACTGGCAAGGGTGCAGTCCCACAGTACCTGAGCACAAAGAGCAGAGCAGGTCAAGTGATGGCATCAAGGCTCAGATCACAGACCAGACCACCAGACAAGCCTGTAATGATGAAACTGTCCAAGATCAAGCCAGAATATCAAGTGACCTGGTCAGGATCAGAGCCAAGAGCCCGGAAGGTGGAAGACCAAAGAAACTGAGAGCAAGAGCCTGAGCTTAGAAGCAGCTCTACAGCAGAAGCGGGCAGGACTCCACTTTCTATAGCTTTTAGTCACACCACTCCTTCTAGGCACACCTCTGACTCAGGGTCACAGAGCTGCATGAAACCAGTGGTGAACTTGAGCCTTAGGCAGCTAAATCATAGAATCAGAGAAACACAGAATATCTCCAGTTGGAAGGAAGCCATCAGGATCATTGAGCCCAACTCCCTGCTCCTTGCAGGACTGCTCAAAACTAAATCTAATGATGACTAAAAGCATCATCCATGTGCAGCTTGAACTCTGGCAGGCTTTTTGTCACAACCACTTCCCTGGGCAGTCTGTTTGAGTGACTGGCCACCCTCTCAGTGAAGAACCATTTCCTAATCTCCAATCTGAACTTTTCCTTAATGCAGCTTGGTTCCATTTCCATGTATCCAATTGCTGGGGACCAGGGAGAGCAGATAAGAACCACCCCCGCCACTGCTCTCCTGGAGGAAGTTGTAGGCTGCCAGGAGGTCACCCCTCACCCCTGGCTTCTCCAAGCCAAAGAAGACAAGCAAACTCAGCTGCTGCTCCCAAGCCTTACCCTCAAGATTTTTCACCATCATGGCCACTCTCCTCTGGACATACTCTAATGGTTTGATGTCCTTCATATACTGAGGGATGCAAAATTTCAAACAGTGCTTGAGGTGAGGCCACAGTTCCTGGAGAAGAGGTGCACTTGGGGCCCTAATAAAGCTTCGTATTCCGACTATATCTCTATTTAATCTCAGTAGCCTTCCTTTGATGTCTAGAAAAAAAATTAAGATCCACACCTGTAGTTTTGGCCATGGTAAAGTGAACTGTTCTGCCTGTAGCTGATACAAGTTGATAAGCTGGTCCCCATTGTTACTGGCCAAAGCTTTTATGTGAGGGACCCCCACCCATCTGGATTAACGTTTGTAATTACTCTCTAACAGTTCTGTTGAAATTACCTGGTTTAGAAACATGCTTGAGTTAACCTGTTTAAGATATTTTTAAGATTAACTGCATAATTTTACAGAACTGGGTGAGGAAACAATTACATATGCACTGATGCTGGTAGGCCTTCAGCAGAGGCAACCACAATTCAAACTGACTGTGGCTAGATCAGGATGTATGAAATATCTGTACATACTTCATGCTCTTAAAATCCTGGGTTTGAAAATGAAGACTAGAAATTATCTTCTAAGTGAATTAGTCTTATTACAAGCTATTGTGTGAAACTGTGTCTTCTAATGCTTTTGATAAACTCATCAAATTCAATCTCTAAACTAATTTTTCCTGTTGGAGGGTTTCTGCCCAATTTCTTTATTTTGAAGGTTTTTAACATTTAAATTTCTGATTGAATTTGTTTATGGCTAGTTTATAAGAGGTTGGTTGGTTTTTATGCCAGCATTGTCCTCTAGGTTCACAGAATCACAGAATGGTTGAAGTTGTAAGGGACCTCAGGAACTTAAGCAAGGGTCGCCTAAAGCGAGATGCTCAAGACCATATCCCGCAGGGTTTTGAGCATCTGCAAGGGTGGAGACTCCACAACCTCCCTGGGTTATCTGTTCCAGTGTTTGGCTGCCCTGTCAATAAGAAAGTGTTTTCTTACACTGGAATGGAATTTCTTGATTCATGTTCTTTGCTGCTGGTCCTGCCTTTGGGCACCAATGGGAAGAGTCTGGCTACATCTTCTCTGCACCCCTTCTATTCCTCCCATCAGGTATCCATACAGGCTGATAAGATCCCTCTGAGCATTCTCCTCTCCAGACTGATCAGTACTGGCTCCTGCATCCTTGCTTTACACGATAAGTACTCCAAGGCCTTAATGATCTTTGTATACATTTGCTGAGCTTATTTTGATCTCCTTGTCTCACTTGGACAGGGGAACATAGAACTGAACACAGCACTCCAGATACCCAATTCTGTCATCAAGAATTTACTTTTTATGCCAGACTTATTAATAAAGAAAATTTAAAAACACAGATTATCAAGGTTAGTCCATTCAACTAGGAAAACTTTAACTTTATTTTTCATCACTAAATGTTGCCACCTACCATTTCTCTACCTGCAACAAGCCCTATTTTTAAGCAATTTCTTTTGCTTACAGAATTTCTTTTTTAAAAATTGTTAAAAATTGTTTTAAAAAATTGTGTTGGGTAAGATGTATCTTTCCTAAATTGTGATTCATATCTTCTTCTCTGTGGGGAATGGAGTTACAGAAAACCCCCTGACTCTGGCAGAGAACACACACAGCATTGTGCTTAAAGAGATAGAAATGGATACATATTTTGATCTGTGGCCTTGGCTAAGGCTGCCAGAGTTAGGACAGTGAGCTTTTACAGTTTAAAGCAAGAATGCATTTTTGTAGTTTTAAAATATGCTTTATAAATGCAAAAATATATTTGAGAAAGCGGAAGCATGCTTTCTGCAACTAAAAAGTTATAATGAATAAGTAAAGGGTTTTTAAGTTTAGCAGTAAGCCTTATAATAGAACCTGTTAGAAACTCGGAATGTAATAATGTAGACCTAAGGTGATTGGTTAAGGAATACACATTACAGTGGAACCATGTAAGACGATAGATAATGATTGGTACAAATATGCTGGCGAGCTTTGTGGCACTTGCTTATTGGCTTAAAAAAGCATATAAGGCCTTGTAACAGAATGTAGTGCGCCTTCTGATGATAATGGCATTACTTGTAACATCTCTCTTGTCTCACCCCTCACTGAGACTGATCCTGCAATAAACTGTCCTCACAA
>VYZQ01059142.1:0-11648 GCA_013400655.1 Mystacornis crossleyi | reverse complement strand
TTGTTTTGTTCTCACTTGTGAAAAGTTTATAGTAAAAGGAAAAGCATTGGGAAAGAATGGTATTTAAAGGTTTGCTTTAATTTCTTATCAGTTCTTTTTTTCATTCTGTTAATAATAAACTTTCCTTTATATTGCAACTGTTTAAGTGTGGACCTTGTTTTGCCCCTAAGTTTCTTTACATTTTCCTCAATAAATCCACATTCCCCTTATACACATAACTAGATTTCGCGTGTTTGGCATTTAAATAACATCAAACCACAACACTTAGGCATTGCATGCAGATTTAATCATCATGAAAACAAACCAAATTTTTATATTCAGATAGCACAGTTTTCCACACTTTTTCACAGTAGTTCTTGGCACAGTTTTCTACTTACATGACTTTTAAGACACTATAAGGTACTTCTAAGGTACTGTAGTATGCAGAAAAGGAGAGGTTGTGCCTTATTTCTGACTTCCTTTGGTTTTCTTTTTTTGTTACTTCCTCTTGTTCTTTTTTATGTCAACTTTTAAGATCCTGTGTGATTTAGAGTTATATTTGCAGTTTACTAAACTATATTTTTTGTATGTAGTTTTTCTAAATTTTTTTCAAACCCCATAAATATGCATCTTTTTATGATTTTCTAGCTACATATAAAATCTTCCTGCTGCTATAAAATGCTTTTATTTGATTTTTGTTTTTATCACCTTTCTAATTAAAGGGGAACAGTCCCTATATTCACTGCTTTTTTACTGGATTCAGTTCAGCAACATGGGCTAATGGTACAAAAAAGTTCTGCTGAAGGAAAGGATCTGTATGTATATTGGCCAAGACACGTAGTTCAAGTGTCTTGTAAAGGTTCAAAATTTCTCTACCACTCTGGCAATCTGTCTTCACAGTAGGAGTTGATGAGGTACTTGGCTAGCATTTATTTGACAGAAGATAGCAGCAAAATGTACATTATCTCCTCTGTTACTTATCATTGTCTAAACAAATTTATTCTTGCTGTTACATAACACATAGTAGAGCCAAAGACCGTAGCAATGGGGAAAAAAGACACATGGACCTCCTTGCTTGCTCCAAAGAAGATCGTTTATTGTAACAAACTGAGCCTTTTTATGCTCTAAACATAACCAAAACAAGCACGCACTGGCTCCCTGCCACAGTGGTGTCGCCGCTCACACATCCCTCCATCCAACCACCTCCTTCATCATGGCAGTGCCCGCGCGTCTCACCAACCAATCACTGCCTCACACACGAGGCGACTATCAACCCACTCTCTGGCCATCCAGGCAACAGCTGAACTCCTCCCAGAGTGCTTTTTGGTGAACGAAGTGAACAGAAGTGAACAGGATTTAACAAAGGTGAAAAAGGTCCTTATTCTGTAAGGCTTTTCTTATTTCCCACAAAAGACTATAAAAATACAACTTTGTTCTGGATTCATTAAAACCAAATCTATCTGTGGACAGAACTGCCCTGCGTGATGCTGTGAACTCATAGCTGTATAGTCACTGGTTTCAGTGAGCTGTCTGCAGATCTGCATTTTCAGTGGACTTTACTTGTGTGTCTGTAAGGTGGGGAGTTATGTGGGGCCTTGAGCCCTCAGAGTATCATGGACACAGAGACCCATTGTGTAGCTCTTTGACTAGCAGTGGCACACTGAGGCATGATGGAATACTCCCAGAGTTTCTGAGGTAGAAAGGTTTTCTGCTACCCCTGTGAAGAACGAGACTTCCATTTTCTTGCACAGAGCCATTCTGTATGTTACAACGGTACCTTGAATTAATTAAGTGCTATTTGCACAATGGTGAGTGAGCTTGGATTACTAAGCTTCTTGTGTTTGATCTCTTTCCTGTTTCAGTAAGTAGCAAAATTTCCAATTACTCCAATAAGAATAAGATTAGGTTGCTACTGTATTTCACATGTTTGCATAATAAAATGGTGAATCTTGCAAATATTTCCAATGGCAATTTCAGGCACTGAAACACCAGCTCTGCTCAGGGCAACTATGAAATTGACTTTAGCTGTTTTTCATGTTTCACCCTTAGAGGGTGAACTGAGGCACTTCTGGCTTTCAAGGCAAGGCATTTCATGGTGTCCTCAAAAAAGGCTGCTCAATGCAAAGGTGAAAAAACTGGTGTTAAGGGGGGAAAATCCCAGTCCTGCTTTATGTAATAGATTCAGCCAGATGATCAACAATCATTAGTTTAATTAGGTACCAGTGCAGTCTTTCACTATTGCAGATCCCGAAAAGCTTAAAACATCCAGCAGCTGTTTCCTTGCAACAAGTCCCACAGCCAAAAGTCAGGCCTGGCCTCCCCCTTCCCCTTGCAGCCTACAAACTCTGCCAGACATACGTGTGATTCTCACTTTCCTTCTCAGCTACATGTAAAAACACATCCTCTCAGCGTTGCAAAGTCCTTAGCGAAACTGAACAGTGGTTCCACTTCAAACACCTCAACATGCCAGGACAGAAGGCTTTCTCTGACCTGCCTCCTTGCCTTTTCCTTGCAGCCTTTCCTCTTCAGACCATGCACTGAAGCTAGGCACTTTGCTTCTCAGCTGAGTGTATTGTCATATTGCCAGAGTCCCATTCATCCATTTCCTTCTCGCAGACACACTGCTTCTGTCAAAACATGCGATGCTACGTGCTTTCCTTCTCAGCTGTTTGCACCATCACATTCTGTGTCCCACTTGCAGTCTGAATCTAAACCAAGAAGTTTTTGGCTACATCTTTCAGGCACAGATGTACCAGGAAGAAAATGTTGCTCAGACCTTGCTGCTTATATTCAAAAATGTCCATTCGTTCCTGTCTTAGGTTACAATGTAAGATATAACCAAAAGCATATATTCTATCACCATCTATTAAAACCAGGTGGGGCAGTGTTCTTTGTCTCTTCCATGACACATCCCTGATAACTCCCTCTGGAGAGATATCTTCTGTTAATGGGCCACCAAGCCTCACTGCATGACTCATAAAATTACATCATCCCATTGTGAGATGTTCCGCCCAGGGTGAGGAATCAAGCATTCCTAGCTGGGTATTATCTGAGGTTTGGAACACCACAGACAGCTTGTCTACCGAATTCCCAGAGAACAAGAGCTACATAACCATCACTGGACCTTCAGAGGAAGACCAGACCCTTCTATAGGATCACGGCTTCAACAGAACCACATCTAACACTTCAGGAGGACTGCAGCCACCATTTAATCGGACTGCTACCACCACCCTGGCCAACAGGGTGTCAGGTTGTATCCAGACTCTGTTGTTTTAAGCCAGTGCTTTTCTGCCTTTATTTTTAATTTTCATATTAAATTGTAGTTCTGACTTGGAGTCTCCCACTGGTTTGTTTTCAAACTAGTACAACTCTGCAATCAGATGACAGCTTTCTTCACTTTACATCCTGCAAACTTCACACACGTACACACACACACACACGCTCTGGAGCAATGCACTTTCTTTCTTTCTCAGCTGTACTCACCAATGCCCCACCTTGGCTTCTCTTTTCTCTTGGCCTTACCATGCAAGGACTTTTCTTCTTAACACACCCATTGTGTTGCCTACCCCTCCCTTACACTGCCTTACCTTTCCTACCCAACCTTGCATTTCCTTGTCATTCCTGACCATTCCTTTCCTTGGCCTTCTTGACCCATCCATGTCCTTCCCTTGCCCTTCCTAACAAACCAGTTCCTTGCACTGACTTGTTCACCCACCTGATTCCCTTCCCATTTGTCCAGGTCCAACCTTTCATTTCCTTCTCCTACTAAGACTCTCCTTGCCTTGCCTGTCTCTCCCTTGCTTTGCGTGCCTCTCCCTTGCCTTGCCTTGCCTTGCGAAGCCACCACTTGTCTTGCCTTGCCCTTGAAGCCATTCCTTGCCTTGCATTACTTTGCTCACTCCTTCCTTACCTGGAATTCAAGACCCCTCTTTTTTTGGAATTTCTTCAACCTGCCTTGCCCTGCCTGCTCCTCCTAGGACCCTAAAGGCCTTCACATATCTGCAGTGTTTCAGAAGCATGTGAGGGGAAGCCCAGAGGAGGTCCCGTGCAAGTACACCCGTCTCTCCTGGCAGCTTTTGTCTGGCACTTATCCTTGCATGTCTCGAATTTTGGACAGGCAATCCACATTTTTCCCTTGGGCTCCAGGACCAGAATGACAGTTCTTTTGCATACAAAGGAAAGCAGGTAGCCCAAGTGTTTTAGGTACAGATGAGAGATGGCCCATGTGAGATCAAGGCTGGACAGAGCAGATGGTCCTGGCTGTTTTTGTGTACCTCTAGTCTTTGAATGTACCTGGCACTTTCCTTGCCTTGGCAACCCAACAGTTTCCTTACCTTGCCCTGCTGAACTTCCATTGCTTTGCATTCTCTTGTATGCCCATGCCCCACCCTTGACCTGCCTATTTCTTTTTTCCAGGGCCCTGCCTTGCCAGGCCTACACCTCGTTTGCATTTCCTTGCCTTTCCTGTCCCTTCTGTTACTTTGCCTTGCTTCCCCACACCTTGCATTGCCTTGCTGTCCGGTCTGTAGGCTTCCCTGGGCCCTCCTTCCCTTTACTGCCTTGCATTGACTTGCTCACCCATCCCCCACCTGACTTCCCTTCCCAATTGTCCAGGGCAGCCCTTTCATTTCCTTCTCCTAGGAATCTCATTGCCTTGCCTGCCTCTCCCTTGCCTTGTCTTGCCTTGCCTTGCAAAGACACCATTTGTCTTGCCTTGCCCTTGAACCCCTTCCTTGCCTTGCTTTTACTTTGCTCACCCCCCTCCTCAGCTGGAATTCAAGACCCCTTTTCTCCTGGCATTTCCCAGCCTTGCCCTGCCCTGTATGCTCCCCCCAAGACTCCCAAGGCTCTCATGTACCACCAGTGTTTCAGGAGCACGTGAGAGGAAGCCTGGGGAGGTCCCATGCTGCCACACTTGGCTCCCGGTGGCTTCCTTCAGGTGTGGGGTAGGGCCTTGCCCGGCCATGGGAGGGGCGATTGACAAGAGGGCTGAGCAGATGGCTCCCTTCCCCTCCTCTGCCCTTCAGGCGCGGGGCAGGACTTGGAATTATGACACAAAGTGCTGATGTTTTAAGTGTTTTGTTTAAAAATGTGTAAATTCCAAACTTACAAAAAACCAAACAAACCCTGACGCTGTCCCTGGGCGTGCCCTTGGGCAGAGGGGACACAGCATCCTTCCCACGGGCATCCTCTATGAGAGGTGCGTCTTCGGTGGGGCAAAAGCGCAGGTTGTCGGGGCATGTGCTGGCTCCTCGTGAGAGGCAGCATGCCAGGTAGCCTGTTGATATAGCTTGGCGTCGCCCAGAGGCAAAGGAGTAGAGAGCGGCCTCTGGTATGTGTTCCAACCGGTTTATTAGCAGTCGAGGGTCCAGGGACCAAGGGCCAGGAGAAGGGGTTTGCAGGGATATTTCATGTGGGGGTGGTACAGAGGGGAGAACCAATGGGATACAGATAATAGGGAGGGTACAATGTAAGAATAACCAATGGGAAGAACAGGGAGGAGGGAGTTACAGCTGGGAGCCAGTGGGTAACCAAGGAACACAGAATTCTCTGGAACAGGGGGAGGCGGTTTAGGTCAGGGTGCCACCCAGTGGGATGCAGCCTACACCTCTGTGCCACCCACAGAACAGTCCTCAGAGCCGCTCTCCTGGGCGGGGCAATCCACCCACTGGATGGTCTGATTGACATCGCGTTGCCTCAGCCCAAGAGTGGGCTGGGGCACCACAACAAAAGCCAAACTAAAAAAGACAGATCCCTCCTTAAATTCTCTCTAATGCTAATATAGAAGTCTCAGCTCTCCAGCAGAAACATCATTCAGCTGAGGATTTGATTCTTATCAGAGGGTGAAACTTTGGAAATCTATACTGAAGATGGTGCATAAAACTGGGGAATGTGGCAGGTACATGCTGGAGGTGAATGCTGAGAGTTTGGAAGTGCAAACTTCAGGATTTTCCAGTCCTCTTTCTCTGTCAACACCCAGAACACTGCATCGTTGGTTGATCTTCATTTTTAAATCATCTGCTGTCAAGATACATGTGTTGTTTTCATAGAGTTGGCAGCAGAAGCTATTTTTTTCCAGCTCAATTTAGAGAAGGGTAACAAATATTCTGGGTTTGCTCTGAAATCACTCTGGGAGGAGCTCCTGGATTATACATCATGGTTGCTCCAGCAATGAAAGTGCAGCTCTTCTGTCAGAGTTTCAGCTCGATGATGTCTTTGGCTCTTAGGATGCAGCCCCACAGTCTGTCCCCACAACAGGAGAGGGTTGGAATCAGCTTGAAAACTCATTCCAGTGATGATTTTTATTAGGGAATATTATTTACATACTGCATTCTCCTCTTGCACAAGAAAGCTGGAGGATTTTTTTCCCCCTTCTAATGCACTTTAGAGGCGATCTGACATTTTCTAATGGCTCTCAGGTATGTATAATTTATCCTGCTCAATGTCTGCATTTTCCAAAATAACACGGGAGAATTATCTGGGCTCCTGCTTTTTTGGTCAACCATTACTCCCCCTTTTTTTGAGGTTGACCTATAAATGTCCATATGCTGTAGGATAATTGCAGTAGGTGTAGGTTCCTTTGGAGACGCCCTTGTGTGGGAGAAAATATGACAGCTCATCTGCATAGAACAGGCATCATTCCCCTGCCTTGATTAGCAGAGAGTCCTGGATGCCGAGGCTTCTCCCATCTCTCCTGTATATTTAGGGATTGCTCACACATACCGTGCACTCATGCTCTCCCGTGCAGCCATTTCTCCATTATCTGTGGGCAGCTCAGCTGCTTGGAGAAGTCACAGAGTGCCACAAGCGTGGCAGAGCCTGGTGTTGGGACATGGCCCCTGCTCTTGATTTCCGCACTGTATCCAGGAATCCTGAGCTGTTAAAAACCTGTGTTAACCTACAGCCGGGATATTTTGTGTGGAAAATTTCGTTAACCGTGGTAAGGTGGAAGTCATGTCCCAGGAGAGGGCCCAGTCTCCCAAATGCCATGACTTTTGATGGGGAACTACAGACAAGTTTGTCCCCAGACTTGCTGAACTTGTGTGACACTTTTGGGAGGGATTAAAAAAAATCCTGAGAAGCTGGGATGCAGGTTATCAGCAAGGAATTGGGATGAGGGGCAAGAAAAGGAGCTGAGTCACCCCACACTTTGGCATTCCTTACCCTGCTGTAGCTGGATGTCCACGGTTTTCCCCTGGAATCTGAGGAGTCGATGTGCATTTAAGTGCTTAATTTAAAGACCTGCAGGTGTGTTTTGGAAAGGGATTGAGCAGGTGCGCTTGGAACACACAGCAGACATGGGGCACTTTTATTCCTTTTGGGGTTTTTTATGCCCTGACAAGGTGTATTCCATGGCTGAAGACCCTATGGTGTCTTTATCAGCCTCATGAATGTGACAGGGGACAGGGATGGTGCCAGCAAGTCACTTACATTGGGGGTTGGAACAGGAGGTGGTCCCTGTCGGTGCCAGTCACACAGGTGTGTGTGACAGCAGCACAGCTTCAGCCTCAGTCATACTGTGAGAGTGACAGGTCTGGTCCCTGCCAGTGTCAGCCACGCTGAGTGTGTGACAGAGGGGATGCCTGGCAGTGCCACTCATACTGGGGGAGTGATGGCGTGGTCCCTTCCCATGTCAGTCACACTGGGGTGATCGAGTGGTTCCTGCCCATGTCAGTCACATTCAGGGGCAGTCTATACTGGTGCCAGTCACACTGGGAACGTGGTGCCAGCAGTGCTACTCACACTGGGGATGTGACAGAGGTGGTCCCTGCTGGGTTCGGTCACGTTTGGGGTGCGACGGGGGTGGTCCGCAGCTGTGTCAGTCACACTGGAGGTGTGATGGGGGAGGTCCCTGGTGGTGTCAGTCACAATGTAAATGTTACAGGGAGGTTTCTGTCCCTGTCAGTCACACTGGGGGTGTGACAAAGGACATCCCTCACAGTGTCAGTCATTTTGGAGGTGTGACAGGGGTTAGTAGCCAGCCTTGTCAGCCCTGCTGGGCTGATCCCTGACTCTGTCTGTCCCAGGAGGTGTGACAGGGGCTGATTCCTGTGTGTGACAGGGGCTGATCCCTGTGTGCGTGTCTGTCACAGGGGGTGTGACAGGGGCTAAGCCCTGGATGTGGCTGTCACAGGGAGTGTGACAGGGGCTGATACCAGCGCTTGGTGACGCCAATACTGAGTGCCACCTCTGGGAGGAGAGAAGGGCGAGGGTGGGACAGGCTGGGAAAATCCCCCTGCAGGGTTTTGGGGTGGCCCCGGTGCATGCAGAGCTGCTCGTTCAGTTACCATTTTAATTCCAGAATGTTTCAGGTTGAAAGGGATCACACTGGGTCATCTTGGCCTGGCCTCTCTGCTCAAGCAGGGTTAATGAAAAGAAGAAAAAGAACTCCCAGAGAGTTTGTGATTTCCTGGGACACCACTAAAAGCTTCTCATTTACGCTTCATGAAGTGCTGCAGTAAAAATCCTCTGTGCTGAGTGGTTATTGAATAGATTATCAAATGCTTTCCTGAGCCAACCTAGGAATTTTGTTAGAACAATAAGTAGAGAGTCCAGGTATTAAAAGAACTGCTCAGCAGTAGAGATTTCCCCCTTAACTCTTTAGCAAGCTCATGGATACATTCTTCGCATTTCCAGACAAAACCTGTATAAGGTGCAGGTGCAGATCGGAGATGCAACTCCTCCAAACTCACAGTCACTGATGGCAGGAGCCCACAGATGTAGCTGTTCTTGCACAGGCACAGGCACCTTTTGTCCAGCACTAGAAGGGCCAGGTTATTGCCTGGAAGGCTCCTTTACAGTCCTGGATCTCCAGCCGGGCATATTTGCGGAATCAGACAGCAGCTTTTGACTAGAAGTTTGCTGAGAGTCTACATCAATATGTGCATAGGAAAATGCAAGTTTGGGAAGCTAGAACATGTCAGAAAGTTATTCCTCAACCAGCCTGCTTCTTACAGTCCTTGCTTGGTTTGTTACTGTTAATTTTTCCATGTTCTTTACAGCCTGACGCTGGATTTTGTAATTGTGTCTGGCTTTTGGTGTAGTTAGAAATTGGTTTTTTTCAGTGTTTCTTCTGAATGCCTCATTCATGAGTTTCCAGTTCATTGGACCCAAAGATCCTGGCAAACTTCAGGAAAACATATGTTAGCATAACAGAATGGAGCTGGATAGAGACAATGAAACAATTCCTCACATCAGTGATCCTGAACCTTCTTTTAATTGCATTCTTAGGGTCCTGTGTAGGTGTCCTTTCAAAATTCAGAGTCCCTAAAAGACATTGCAGGTCTGTCACCGGAGTTCAGTGGGCTAAAGGGGGCCCAGCTTCCCCATGGGGAGTTAAAAGCTCAAACTTCAGGCAAATATCAGTGAAATCCCTCTGGATTCAGCTCCTTCTTAGAAGAAACATGGCTTAGGATTTTTTTTTTCCTGTTTTATATAGAAAAGTCTGAAGCTCTTAGATGTTTAAAGGGTTTATGGCAGTCCTAAAACAGAGTAGCCAGATGTCAGAAGCCTCTATGGTGCATAAAAAATTCAGATTGGATGGAATGTGATGTTAAACCCTTCACAAAATATATGAAGCTCCCATTCTGACAGCAATGCAAACCACGAGTTCACAATTTTTAGTGAATTTGAAAATTTAAATTAAGAAATTACTCCAGAGTAGATCTAGCTGGCAAATACATTACAGATCCTCACGTGCTCTGACAGACTCTTCATATTTAAGACACATAAAAGTGAGGTGGCATAAAGAAAAAGGATTTGGTATCCATATATGTGTGTGTTGGGAATAGGAATGTAGGACCGGCACAAAACAGCAGTAATGTAATTTTAATAGGAATCATATATGGCAATGAAGTGGGTGATTCAATTAGTTTTCTGCCTTCTCTTTGAGGATTACAGCTGATTTTTTGTGTATGTGTGCTGAAATAACTCACCAAGGCTGATGGGAAAGGCTTAGAATGCAGAGTTTAATGAAATCATGGGCTTGTAGATGCAACTTGTGAAAGAGAAAGCAGAGAACATTTAAATCCCTCAGTATTAGGAGGAGAAATCATGGGCTCGTAGATGCAACTTGTGAAAGAGAAAGCAGAGAACATTTAAATCCCTCAGTATTAGGAGGAAAAATCAAAATACATGGAAGTAGATAGAGCTGTCTTTGTCTGAGGACCAGCTGAGCAAGATCTCTGAATTTTGTTGTTATTTTATGCTAAAAGGGAAACACTGGCAGAATGTTCTGTGTTATCAAAGCCAGAGGGGAGATTTGGGGCTGTGCTGATGAATATGATGTGTGTGTGTGGACACTTCTGTCTGTCTGCTGGGTGTGGGGTGTGTACGTGCTGGTTTTGTTACCTTGCACAGAATCTCTTCTCTGTCTCATTTCAGCCCAACAAAAGTGGACATGAGGCCCTGACTGGTGCTGCCCCAGGTCTTTGATCTCACCCACAAGGCATCAGTTGCAGTGCTCTGCATTATTTATAATTACTGAAGTATTTTCAGTTAAACTGACAGATTAAATACTAGCTTTGCCTGGCAGATAATGAAATTCTTGTCTCTTTTCTGAGGAAGCTGATGTGAAAGAAGCCAGACACGATTGGGCACAGAAATTTGCATTGCCTGTTTCCACATTTCCTAAAAAGTGAGCACTGTGTGATACCAGAAGTGGGAGGCAGGCTTGCTTCCTTGTGCTGACAGTTATCACAAAGGTGAGGAACACCCATGTGATTCCACAGAAACCTCACAAAAGATGGGAAGTTGGAGGTGATGGAAGATTCCTCACCACCTTCCAGGCTTAGGTGCATCCTGCAAGACCTTCAGTCCAGTAAGAAATCCATATGGAACTGCAGTGCCAAGAAGAGGAGACCTTAAAATTTCCTACCAAAAGTGTGATTGAATCAACCCATCAACTCTTACCTGCAGTGTGGAGATGAATGTTGAGAATTCTTGTCCTCTGAACACTCTGAGGAACCTCAGTTCCTTGAGGTTGATAAGTGGGGATGAGAAAAACAGAATTTTTATTGATGCTTTTGAAGAGGAGCATGTGGAGCTGCTTTGGCCTTTTCCTCCATGATTCCTCTGAGGAAAGACACTGCTGGCACTACACCATTCCTTGGTGGTTGTGATAAACTACAATTTGGAATTTTTAAAATGGCCATTCATCATCTTTGCCTCACACAAACATGCTTGGCTGTGGGGATATTGCTGCATGTCCTTATGTATTCCTAGAGTTTTCCTTATGAACAAGGGGAGGGGTGTGTGTTTGTCTTCCATGAGGGATGTGGAAGAGGTATGTGATTCTGTGCATCCTGGGTCTAAATGGGAGAAAGCCTTTATCCTGCCTAGCTAAGTAAGAAATATCTAAGCATTTAAATTCTGAAAAAAAATACAGTAAAAATAATGGAAATCTTCTGAGTTGTTTTGGTTTTTTCCTAGTTTGGGAAAGTTGGAATGACAGTTCTTCCCCTGCAAGGTTTGCCATTCCAAGCAGAGTGTGTGTTCCTCATGGATTCAAGGACTGTCATTAAAGGACTGGTGGAAACTTACTTTTGAAGTGCCTCATCTGAAGGGACTGAACAGCCACTTACTCTGCTCTCAGAAGGAACTCGTTTTTCCATGTGAAGGGAGTAGGTACATTTCTTTTTCTCACCGTCAACTCCCAGCAGAGCAGTTTC
>VYZQ01059141.1:23723-33794 GCA_013400655.1 Mystacornis crossleyi | reverse complement strand
GTCTCTGAGTAGAGAGCTGCTGTAAAATTAGGGCTTATCTAGACATCCCCAGGATAAGCGACGCCAGTATCCTGCGATTTGCACCATTGGTGGCGGATGGGAAGAGATTTTTCTTTCTAAAATATGCCGCTTGCTTTAAGCCTATATTTAATTACCTTTGAGTCGAAACGTGGCCTTAAATAAAACTGATCTTAGTAGGTCTAAAATGTTGGACTCTGAAGTATGCTTTTAATGATGTGCCGCATGGCTCTGCGTGCTTGGGGCATAAGCGTGGCTGCAGTAGCTGGAGTGTGTGCACGCAGAGCTGCGTGCTGGCCTTGAGTTTAGGTTAGCTCACAGCTCCAGGGGTATTTCTGCAGTGACATTGGCCAGCGAGCTTAGGAACTTTGTTCTGGGGCTCTCGGTGGTGGGATGCCTTGCTGTTACACAGCCGGTGCAGTCTGTCCTGAACATCAGAGGAAGCCTCGGCTTTTTCTCTTTAACTGTAAACCGAGGTTCAGAGGGCTAAAAGGCTGCATGACAAAAAATATAACAAGCCCCACTTGTTTGCATAACAGCTGGTTCAGTACTGTTGCAGGCTCGCTATGTATTTTACTGCATGTAGAAGTATTCTACATATATTTCTGTAAGTATTCTACACTAAGGTCTCTGTCTTCCTCATGGTCTTCTATGTTGCAAAGTAATTTTTTTCCGTAGAGACAGTTTTGAACAGCACCCGTGCTTTTGTGTGTGTTCGTTTTTAGGACTGGAACTAAAGGGGTGGATTAAAGTACATGTCTAGTGCTTTCCTGAAAAGAGATCTCCTGAAATATCTTTAGTTTTCTCCCTGATAATAGAATGCTTATCTACCTTGACTTCTTACTTGTCTGATACTCTCAGTGTGGGTTGTCAGCTATGGAATAGTGTCTTGTTTGATGGTAGCTGGTACTTAAAATGTTCACGTGCTTTTATTGCTTTATAATATGAAGTGATATCCCTACCTTACTTGTACAGGTGACTATTACATGGTTAAGAAACTCTTAGAGGAAAACAGCTCAGGTGAAATGAACATAAATTGTGTGGATGTGCTTGGACGAAATGCTGTTACCATAACCATTGAAAATGAAAACTTGGACATACTACAGCTGCTTTTGGATTATGGCTGCCAGGTATCCAACACACATTATTAAAAATGCTCGGTGTAGTCATATATTTTCTTGGTTAATCTTGGTTAATAGTCAGAATTTGGACATAAATACAATCTGCCTTTTAGGCAGTTTAGTTCTTTTCTCAGTAAATTGGAAAAAGTAATTGTGAAAGTGGTTTCTTGTCACAAGTTGACTTTTCTAGTGGGGTTTTATTGGCATGGCAAATGTATAAGCAACATTTTCTGTGATATTAAAAAGCTTGCATTTTATTTTAAATGTTACTCCTGTTGCTGATATAATGCATACATTATCTTCAAAAAAAAAAAAGTATATGGTGTGAGTTCCTCATATTAAAAAGGGTAAAATGCAAAAATCCTTTTGGCTGTAGAGCATATTAACTTTAAAAATGGTAGCACAGAAAAATTCACTTTATATTAGTGGATTTTCAGTTAAGGCAAACACGTATTTCTGCAGTGTTTTCTTGTTAAACTTGACCTGTGCTTGATGGCGGGCACTTTCCTACCAACAAGACTTCCTTAACTATGTGCAACATCTCTGCTGCTGCTGGGAGAGGTGAAGCTATGATGGCTTAAATGTGTAAGACAGGGAAAAGTAGCATCTTCTATTACGTTGTTTTGTATTGGGCAAGAATAAAACCAGAAACTTTTCCGTATTTGAATTAATGGCAGTAATAAAAGCTGTGTCATTTTCTTTTATTTTTTTTAGTAAAAACCTGAATTTTTGGAAATGAATCAAAAAGAATAATATCATCTGTAGGGAAAATGAAAAGCTGCTTATCTCAGCTTAATACAAGGTGCAGAAGTGGTTGGTTACCAACCAAGAAGGAAAAACCTTATTTTCCTAGCTGTACCCCACAATTACAAATCCGGGGCTGAAGTATCTTGTATGCCTCAGGTGTGTTGCACAAACATTGGCTTTTAACATGTCTAATAACCTGGTAAACTGTGTCTTTAAAACTTGATTTTTGCAAGTCTTATGCATCATCTTTGCTGGAAAGTAATTTATGCAATTGATTCCTCTGCTGTTTGCGCAGTGAAACAAATTGTCACTAATGCTGTTTGAACTCCTGCAATGGCAACCTGAATTTGTATCCTGATCATATGCCTGGTGATAATACAGAACATAATTTTAGTACTTTAAAAATAAATTTTAAAGATTTATTTTAAAAATGCAGTTTGGCTGGAGTTTGTCTCTTTATGCTGTTTAAGTTACTGCTGTTTTTACATATGATTTGTTTTCTTTCCTTAGTCCTCGGATGCACTTTTGGTGGCTATTGACTCAGAAGTGGTGGGAGCTGTTGACATTCTACTTAATCACCGACCAAAACGATCCTCCAGACCAACCATTGTGGTTAAGTGTTGTTACTCCTTGATTTTTGATTGGGAAAGCTATTGGTTTTTGGATATCTGTAGTATTTAAAACAATGTTCTTAAATTCTGCATGTAAGGTGATAGAATCTGGACACTAGGGATTATTTTTGTAGCCTCTTTTGATTTGAAAGATGAGATACATTATTTTGCTCGATCACCTAAGGAATTCAATGGCTTTATACCTGGCAAACACATGCCTAGTTCAGAAGAGAAAAAACCTACTGGTTATAAATCTTTTCTAGTAGTCTGTTTGCAAGGTAGTTAGCAGCCTTGACTTATAAAGGGTTTATTCATGTATTGAAGCTTCATAGATTTTTAGAGCACATCTATAAACATCAGACCTTTACCTTGAAATTAGTCAGTTGAAACTTACTTTGTCAATTACTAAGTACCAGAGGACTTTTGAAAGCACATAGAGGTGGAAGGAGGGAAGGAATAAGATGTTGTGTAACAGAGTATGGCACATTCAGGGTATTTTTTCTGCACTTCAATAGTAAATACAGTAATTTTTTCCACAAACAAGACCAGCATAGCAATTTTTAATATCATATGTATGTTGGAAAAATAGACAGTATTTCTATGTAAATTAACCAGAAACATATCTGGGTCTGTTACTGTTTTTCAGTATTTATCTGACAGGTGTTTGACTGTTGTTACATATTTTTCCATCTTTTCATGTTATGAAACATTGGAAAGTATTTTGAAGGAGAAATTCTTGGTTGAACAGTCAAAAACCCCCTTACATGTGGTAGAACTGTAGGTAATAAATTTAGATACTTCCTACATTTTATTCCAGAAATTAATGGAACGCATTCAGAACCCAGAGTACTCAACAACCATGGATGTGGCACCAGTAATTTTAGCTGCTCATCGTAACAACTATGAAATTCTCACCATGCTGTTGAAGCAAGACATATCATTACCCAAACCTCATGCTGTGGGCTGTGAGTGCACACTGTGCACTGCCAAGAACAAAAAGGATAGTCTGCGACATTCCAGGTAAGACTTAGCAGTCATAGGCCACAATAAAAAGACTCTTAATTCTCTGGTGTTGCCTGGGTCAGATTCAGTAAACAGTGTTTTCTGTTTCTTTTTAGGGTAAAGGTTATGAGTGCATTCATTTAATATATTGTAGCTCTAACTGTGAGAGATATTAGTCTTGGGGATGGGTTGTGCCTGAAAAGGCTGGTGGGAGGCAGTGGCTTTTTTCCATTTTGGTTTTATACTTTCAGTCACTGTGCATAGTCACTAAGTGCCTTTCCTTTCTACCAGTTGTGTCTCAAACACTCTAGCTACCTTTGGCTTGGGGCCAGAGGGACTACACAAATAAAATTTTTCTCAAGGTAGTTAATACTTGGGGGTTTGTGAGCTAGAGTTAGGAAGTAGATCATCCTGTATCCTGTTTCTAAAAGTGTTTATGTGGCATGGATTGATGAATGCAAACTGAAGACAATTTTTCTTGTTTATTCCTCAGTATTTTTGAAAGTAGAAAGCTTTTTCATAAAGATTCAAATGAGGAGAGGGATTTAGCAATCTGGTAAATATATTGTGTGATTAACTAGAGAAGGTATTTGAGGGTTAAATGAAATTTAATATGTGAGAGGATAAAAAAATCACAGTTCAAAGATCATAAGTGTACTGCAATTACAATACACGATTAATTATTGCATAATTACTCCAGTCTGTATCCCAAATACTGAAAAATAAGAGAAGTGAGAGGATTTGAGTTTTTGGTAGTGAACTGCTACGGGCCACGTTCTGGTATCCATCCTATACCCCACGTCATTAACTTCAGTATAAGAAAAGATGTCAGGATATCCCAAGCAGACGAACAATAAAAATATTTAAGGTAGCAGCTCTTAATTTAATCTAGAACTTCTGCTGATGTACTGATAACAGTGGAAGTAGTGAGGAAAAGAAGAGGGAACCAGTTCGGCTGATTTTGGATACTTAGGGGTTGTAAGTATATAAATACATAATATATATATAAATAGATCTTCCAGGACACACTGCATTTAATGTTTATAGTGTCTGACTGTAATAAACCAAATTGTTTTGTCTTTCAGCTGAGCATTTTAGCTAAACCTTTGGAAAAGGTTCTGATTTGAAGTTGGTAATGAAATGAAACATCTTCATTTTGCTTGCTGTTCTTTTGTCACAGGTTTCGTCTGGACATTTATCGGTGTTTGGCCAGTCCTGCCTTAATAATGTTGACAGAGGAAGATCCAATCCTACGAGCTTTTGAACTCAGTGCAGACTTGAAAGAATTAAGCCTTGTTGAGGTTGAGTTCAGGTAGGAATTGAAAACACAAATCAGTTGTAATACTTCTGTGAAATTACAGGTGTAGAAATAGGTATGCATTAGAAAGGGTTTATTCTTAATTTTTTTAAGTGGAGTGTTTAAACTGATAATTAGACATAATAAGTTATATAATCTAATTTATGCCTCATTAGTAGTCATTTTGACAGTTTAATTACTTTAAATCCTTTTAGGTATAGATATTTCAATGCATGTAGTTGCACCAACAGTTCAAATTTCAGTTCTACTCTGCAGAAATAAACAGAAGTTACTCTAAATGCTGACTTACTTGGAAATCACACACATATTAATCATATCAATATCTCATTAGTACTCTGCACTACTTTTTTGTATCAGGGTAGAAATATGCAATACCTTGTTTATACTGACCTGCTGAGAGTTGTTTTGGGTTTTGTTTCTTAATTTTGCTCCTTATAATATAAGGCTTTGAAGAAGGCATATGTGTATGTATGGTTACATATATATGTGTATATATTTAAAATATGCATATGCGTGTAGAAGACTTCATGCTGAAAATGCTCTATATGATGAACAAATGCTCAGTATAATTTCAGGTTTAAACCATGCAGATTTCTACCGTTTTGTAACTTACCAGCACAAAAGCTTTCCAAAATGTGAAAGCAAGTGCTTATATAAGGTAAAATTCTACTTTCCTTAACAACATTGAATTTCCTGCATTTTAGCTGCTTATCTTTCTTAGTAAGAGTTCAGTTGTTGGATTTTTGTGATACAGTTTGGCATTAAAATGGACTATGTGCAAGGTGAGATAAGGAAATCATGTGATTTCTTTTCATGTGTTTAATATATTAATACATAATATTTAGTTAATAGACTTTAGTTTTCAGATGACAGGAATAAAGCAAAACCCCAAACAATTTCCTGTCTAGTAGGGAAGTCCAAGTGGTTACTTGCGAGTGCCGTATTTTGTGACTACTGCACTTTCTCATCTCCTGGAAATAATTCTAAGCTTTAACTCTGTGTATGGAAGTCATGATATAAGCATTTGAGTGCTGTAAGTCTGTTTGTCAGATTTTCTCTAGTGATCTTGCAAGCTAAACCAAAGTCTAATTTTCATGTTCCGTGGGGAAAACTATTCAGAGTTGTTGAGTTGTCTTAGGAATGCTTGTACCTTGACATAGGACTTCTGGGTTGATTTCTTTTAATTTGTCTTAACATAACATACAATCCCAATAAAAAGTGGATAGTTCATGATTTAATTGAAAATACAGGACCAGTGGAATAGTACATACTGCTTCTGTGTATTTCAGAAATGATTATGAGGAGCTCGCTCAGCAGTGCAAAACCTTTGCTAAAGATTTACTTGCACAAGCACGGAATTCCCGGGAGCTGGAAGTGATTCTGAATCACACCTCCAGTGATGAACATGTAGACAAGCGAGGATTGTTGGAAGAGAGGATGAACTTAAGCCGCTTAAAACTTGCCATCAAGTATAATCAAAAAGAGGTTTGTCTTAGCAGTAACTTGATAGACTTTCCATATCATATTTTGCTAATAATTAGTTACTTTGTTCTGCCTCTGGACACAGAAGTGGAAATAAATTTGCAGGAGTTACAGACGAGATGGTAATATACAGGGTATCAGTATGTGAAACAGGGATGCTGCAAGATACTGAGTGTTTCTTCAGTGTTTACTATGGAGATGAATGTAGTATTTTCTGTGTTGGAGTATAGGCTACTGCTTTTTTATGAACAGCTCTGGTAGCGGTAATTATTTATTCAGATCCTCATTAAATCCTTGCCTAGAGAGGCGTGGATCCTTAGTTGCCAAACATGATTTATCATCCTCTCACTGGTCATTAACTGTTCGGCTTTGTCTCAGGCCTTGCCTGTGCTGTTCAGTAATTAGATTGGACCTGTGCTGGTATAACTGAATAGTCCCTCTGTTCCAGAATAGCAGCACTTTTTGTACCATCAATATGCAACTTTCTTCATGCAGAAGGTTATTGTCATTTTTGTCCCTTCATAAATTATAACTCTAGTTTTCTGTGCTGGAAGGCAAATGGGTATTTGTGGGATTCTAGTGCAAGGATCAAGGACAGAGTGGAAGTTTCCTTTTCATGCAAAATCCATTTTTAGTTAGCATTTGCGAAAGGAATTACATAATTCTGTCTCTTCTACGTGTCTGGGCTTAAACTGTTTGTGAAACTGTTGAAATATATAGTGTTTGAAAGTCATAAGCTATAGTTCTGGAATACCCTACAACCAGCACTACATATTTCTGGTACGTATTCATCAAGCACACTGAAGTATTTCGGTGCTCCTGTGGGTTTGAGCATAGCTTGTTTTTACTACGGGGCTTGGAGAATAACAACTTTTTTGTGTGGTATGAAGAAAGTATCTTCAGAACTTTTTTTAGTCCTGGCAAGATTACTATAGAGACAGTTTTTGTGATGCTTTATAAAATATGGGAACAGCAAGGTTCTTTTTGTTGGTATTTTTTCAACTAAATGACAAGCCATTCTCTAATGAAATACATTCTTTTGTAACTCTGAGGTGTGATGTTATTGTATGCTAGATTCTAAATAATTAAAAATCAAAACTAATTCTTAAACTGAAAACCATTAGAAGTCTAGTGTGTATAATTTATGTTTAGTTGCTGGCTCTAGAAGGAAATTAAAATAATGGATGTTTATGTTCATCGTGGGTCCATAGCAATTCTGGTCTCTTATGAGATAATTATTTCAAGTTGATGTTCTTGCCTTTTCCTGTTAAATGGTAGCTACATATAGTTGGAAAATTAATTTTAATGATTGACTTAGTAATGTGTATTAAGAAACCTGAGAGTGATTCCTTGTGTTTCTCCCCCCCAGTTTGTTGCCCAGTCCAACTGCCAGCAGTTTCTCAACACGGTGTGGTTCGGGCAGATGGCTGGCTATCGGCGCAAGCACACCTGCAAGAAGATCCTGACTGTTCTGATGGTTGGCATTTTCTGGCCAGTTCTGTCCCTGTGTTACTTGTTAGCCCCTAAATCTCGAGTCGGTCGAATAATTCACACTCCTTTTATGAAGTTTATTATTCATGGAGCTTCATATTTCACATTTCTGTTATTACTTAATTTGTACTCCCTTGTCTACAATGAGAATAAGAAGAATACAATGGGACCGGCCCTGGAGAGAATAGACTATCTTCTGATAATATGGCTTATTGGTAGGTATGATTTGAGTGATTGGATGACAATTGCTGAATATATGTACAAAATTGTCAGTTAAGTGGTACATCAACAATAACTAATAACTCAGTCTTTCATGACCAGTTCTGTAATGCTTGACTGGAGAAGTAGTTAATAATAAACTTGGACTTGCTGCAATGTTGGCACGTGCTTTAAAGATAAAAGTATACGTTTTGTATGTTTATGTATGCATGCTCCATCTTAGTCTAAGAGATTTAAGATGTGCATTTACCTCATGCTTGTTTCAAAACACAAAAACACGTACTATTTTCCCATGTTATGGTCTTCTCTTTCTGTATGTCATTGTCACCGATTATCGTAACTGTACCAGAAAGGCTTCATGTCACTTCTGGTTGATGCAGCAGAGGGAGCACAATTATAATTTTTGTTGAGTTCTCAAGAACTTTTGGTTGAAAATTCATAAAACATTTTACCTTGTTTTTGGTTGTCTGGCATGCGATTTTTTTTTTACATTAAAATTTACCTTTCTTAATGTAAGGTAATTAGATATGTATCGTTTATCTCATTGGACTTGTAAAAACCAGTGATATAGTGAAAAACAGCACAGTTTTTATCTAAGTAATTCTGTGGGTGATTATTTGATATTTTAGGGTGAGGGTTTTTTTGTGTAATGGTGGTTCCTTTCACAATTGAGCTGTTTTAAAACTGTTGAATAGTTCTTGCAGGTATTTTGGAAATATTCAGTATCCCCCACAAAAATACAGGCAGGTCTTAAAAGAAACTTAAAAACTTCAAATTTTGAGTACAAGTCAGATTCCTCCTTTGCTTTGAAATTAAATATTATAATTTTATGAATTCTTTTGTTCCATCAAGTCTGCTGTAGACAAAGTATGTCATTAGGTGGTCTTGGTAATTTTAATTAAAGGCTGTAGACACAGATTTTTTTCTGCATGTAATATTCTAATGTGGATTTCAAGTAGGATTTAAAAATTATATCTAAGCAACATAATGTGAAAAATAACCCAATTTTAGTGATTATTGAATCTCAAGTTTTTAAATAGTAATTGCATTTATAACTTAAATGCTTATTTTGTAATGATATTATACTGATTCCATAAAAAAGAATGTATTCTAAGTTGATAAAGAGCATATTTTAAAAACGTTCTGCAAAATCAAGTGGAATGAAAAGAATCAAGTAACAAGGATGCACTTACATTACTGTATTCCATAGTCCCATTCAAATACTCCCTAAAAATCATTGTCAAAATGGCCACAGCAGAATTTCTAATGCTTCAGGTTAGTAGAAGGTTTTGTGTTGTTCTACATAAACTTTCAAAATCATGAGTACAAATGTCATCCATGCAAAAATAAAGCAACAGAACTCCTGTTCTTGTGTGTGTAAATATCATCTTCTTCTGCATTTCCTTTTACTGATTCTGTAACAAGTTTAGTGTAAAATATGTGGTGATCATACATAAACTAATATCTGTTCAGTACAATGGCTTCACTTCCCTGTTTTTTTTTTTCCGGGGCGGGGGTTTGCCTGCAGGAATGGTGTGGTCAGATGTTAAGAGGCTCTGGTATGATGGCTTAGAAGATTTTTTAGAAGAATCCCGCAATCAGCTTAGTTTTGTCATGAATTCCTTGTATTTGGCAACTTTTGCCCTCAAAGTCGTTGCCCATAATAAGGTGAGCACCAATCTTTATAGATCCAAAGCTCCTCTGAGGCTGACTGAGCAAATACGATTTTAGTACATTGCTGCAAAATATGTTAAGATATATTACATGTGGTGTGTTAGCNGATTTGATTGAAAATATGAGTTTTGAAAGTGATCACTGCCATTCTGTTGCATGTGTTGTTAACCACACAGCACATGGCAAACTGCCAGACCAATTGAATGTGAATATTCCAGCAAAATCCAAGCCAGTGCAGTAGCACCTTTATTGTGTCTTGAAAACTAAGTTGCCAGCTGTCTGGCAGTTGGGAGGGAAATAAACTGGTTCAGTTCTTCCCAACTTGGTGTTTGGCCCATTTCCCTATCCTAGCATTGATTCAGAGGCTAGTAATCATTTGGAAAGGAAG
>VYZQ01059141.1:0-15305 GCA_013400655.1 Mystacornis crossleyi | reverse complement strand
TGTGTTTTGTGAAAATAGTTTATTTGACTTTGCTTACAATGGACAGTAAGGGCTTTGTGGATTTTCTGTGCTAGAGGGTCCTATATGGCTTTATATGCTTATATATCATTCAAGCTGACAAACTGTAATTGAGAAACGTGAGATTCCCGTATTTTTAATTAAAAAGTAAGTATATTTATGACAGCTAAAGGATTGATTGACAGTTTTAGTGTTATGATGGTGCTCTTCTGAAATGGTCGTATGTCTGGAAGGCGCAGGTAGCCACTGAGATCTTTGACTACAGTTGATTTTGGGAGATGACAGAGTGGGGGCTTAAATGAATGTTTACTTTTTTGAAGGAATTCTTATAAAACTCTTTCTTGTAAAGGTAATATATTTTCCATACTATGAAATTATGTATTTCTGAACTAGGTTTTAATACTCTGCTTCTAGAAGTGTTAGAGTATAGAGGGATTCTGATACATGTTGGCNCCTGTGAACATTAAATGTTTAGTATCTTGGTTTTTGAAAATCTAGATAAATTATTTGAATTATTAAAACCTGTGATTCCATGAAAATGAGGTGGAGCACATGAGTGCTATTGGTTGCAGTGCTGAACAAGTCATGTGAACTGTTCTACACTTCTTTCTGTGAGGTCACTGAGTCTTGTAATTGTAGATAATGTACTTTAGAGGGGTCTGCTTGACACACATCTTACATATCCTACTTTAAAATTTGTTTTTCTTTTTTCCCGTTTTTTACCAGAATTGTTGCCAAGCTAGACTCTTTTTTTGTGTCAGGAATACTGNGTTAACCTCCTGGTTCAAAGCAAAGCGGATCAGTGAGTTTTGTATTTGGACTGAGGTCTCATGTTTGAATAATGCACCAACAAAAAAATTATGTGCTGTGTATGTTATATATATTCAAGAAAGGAAGCAAATAAAAGCTCTTTGAAAAATATGGTTGTATTAATATTGATCATACTGCAAACACGTTATATCAGTTACCATGTGGAAAGTATTTTCTTTGTCATGCTGAGGTAATAAGTTCAAGGAAGGTAGCTGGTGTTAATGTGTTACTGCCTTTTTCCTTCCGGACCCATCCTGTTGGGTTCATTGAAACGGCTTCATGCAGTGCCATGAAGTGAGGCTGGTTCCAGACCAGCTGGGTTGGAGCCTAGGTGCACTGTCAGCTGTTTGGCACTGGGATAGTTAGTTCTAGGAGCCTGGGGGTTTTGAGAGTATGAAGGAGCTAATGGAGCTATTTCTGAGTGTTTTTCCTATGTTGAGCAGAGTCACTCAGAGCTGCCTTGCTCGTTGTCTTGTGGCACTGCATTCTACTACAGTGTGGATGTCCTTAGGAAGAATTGTACTTCAAGGCTCTTGGGGGTCTTGGATTGGAACTGGGAGTTCTGGAGTTTTTACTTGTCACTGAATACAAACCTGTAGAATGAGAGAGACAGAAAGAGAGAAGTTTGTTCCCTGCCCTGCCTTAGTTCTATGACACTTTGCATCTCTTTTATTTGAAAGCTGTTGTAGCCTTCCTCTTTACTTGGCTACTAATCAGTACTGAGTACTTTGTACTCTGTACTCAATTTTGCCTCATCAATTAGATTTTTCCTAATTCACGTGTGTTAAACATGATATTGCTTTCTCATTTGGCAGTTTAATACTGGCTGTTCCAAGGTCTACCTTATGCACACTCACAGAATAGTTCTGGACAGGCACAGAAACAAAATTTTACATACGAAAAAAGAATTTGGAGAAGGTGGAATTGGCTATGGGATTCAGAGTTTCCTTGTACAAATTTTAGTGCAAGTCATGAAAGGACTGAGTAGAGTTTTGGAGACAACTGGAAAAGGTTGATTTTTCTTCCCTTTCATGTTAATGTCTGTTTTGTCTTAGAGTTAACTTTGCCTTGATAAGTGAAAAATGGAGATGAAAATTTTCATACCTGCATTTGAAGCAGGAAGGTCAATTCACTAATTACTGAAAGTCAGCTTACTTTAAACTCTTGCTAAACTATGGTCTTGATTGTTATTTCTGTAGAAATTTCAGAAATTGTGTTGTGATTAGATAATTTTGATTCTGTGTGGTTGCAAGTTGGATTTCAAATGTTTGAAGTTTACAGTCACTATAAACTGCATTTAAAAACTTGTAACAGTTGTTACCTGTGCTTTGTAACCAACTCTTACTTGAGAAAACTGGCACTGCTCCGTGTTCATCTGTTCCCTGTTTGAGGCCTACTGCTACCAGTGCACTGATTTGGGAAAGGAACTGGTCTAAAGACAGCATTGAGAAGAGCAGGCAGGAGCTTCCCCTACCTTCCATTTGGTAGACGATGAGTAAGCTGCCAGACCTTTCTTGCCTCACTGAAAAAAGCTGTGTGACAGATGGGCATGTCATCATAAATAAAAATAGATTGTTGTAGTTCAAGACAGCTCTGAGCATGATTTGCACATTGCTTTTCCCCAGGCTGCTGCCAAGAAATGCAGAAAGCACTGTGCATAAAATCCCTTAATCTGCATAGGAATTAATGCTGAACAATTAAAATTCAGATTTAAAAGTTTTAAAATTACGAAGTTACATCTGCTTTGCAAACGAATGTTGCTGTTGGTTCCACAGAGAAATGCTGTTTGGTTTGGTCAGCCGGGCAATGCAATCTTTGAAGTGTGGCTGCAGCACTGAGCTGCTGGATGTGAGCTGCCAGCACAGCCTCTTTGTGCCTCTGTACCCCCGTCTGATCCTTTTGTCCCCAGCCCAGCTACCCATAAAGTGTTTGGAAGAGAGGCTGCTGTGCTGCTGAGCTGCACTGTGGCAGTGCCTCTTGGCATTACATGCGAGAATCCATCAATGAAGAGAATGGTAATCTGCATTCCACTGCTGGAATAAGCAATGGGTACTTCCAGTAGGGACTGTATCTTTCATTAGTTTCCTGCCTGTGGTCGCAGATTAACCAAAGAACTCTGGCCTGGTATTTATATACAAGGAANTAATAGGGACATTTACTAACTAGATAGTCATCAGGGGAGAAATGCATGGTGCTGTTTTACAGTTGTCTAATTCTTTGAAGACTTCCTTTTCAGATCAATGATTCACTGACTTCTGTGTAAAGAAAATCAGACCCTTAATCAGCAAGCATAGTGTCAGTTCTAATGTGCAAGACCCAAACCATCAAAAGCATGTACATGATCAAAAAACAGTTTCTATGTTTGGCTGCCACACTTTATAAATAATGAATAACTAGTTGGTGTATGATATAATCTTAAAATTTTTTATTAAGCACTGGTAATAATGCAGAAATCCATGTAATAAAAGAACTTTAGAGAAAGAGCTAAGTTAAACGAGCTGCTATAAATATTGCACTTAGAATTCTTATTTTACGTACAAAACTCCTTTAAAAATTGGACAATTATAAATTAACATGTTCCAAGTAATTGGAATTTGTATGTTTGAGATCAGATGGCTGTGCTGCAGATCTTCGGCTTTCAGACTTAGGAGGGTCTGTTCCCGTCTTGCACATGTAATGGATTTCACTTTGTGCCAGGTGTGTTCAGGTGGATGGCAGGGAAGGAAGGGTCAGCGTGGTCTTACTGATGGCAGTCAGTTGCACTTCCATAACTTAAGCTAAGTTAAAATGATTTTTCAAGACAGATGATAGAACGCAGCTGCAGAGTTCAATTTTGACATGTTTTGTTTTTCAAGGCATTTAGAATCTTTGAGTTCTTAGTCTTAAAACTCATGACAAAGCTGTTGGGATAGACTTTGCCTCTACCATCTTCTTCTACCAGGCCCATGATGATGTAGTTTAAACCTACAAGAGAGGGAATGAGAATACAAGACAGAAATCTGGGACATCATTTAGTAAGTATAGTTCTTTACCTGTGGTTTCTATTCATTTGCACTGTTTGTTACCAATGCCTTCTAACATTTTTTCCTTCCTACCTGCAGAATTTACTCCTTACCCACCTTTGCCATGCTTGTTACACCACGAACTACAGTTATGTAAAAATCAAGCAGGTACACAGCTAAGTGTATACTCCATAATTAAATATATAGGGGATAGTCTTTAAATGTAGACCGTCAAGTAAGTCTGACAGGCACTAGAAGTGCCTATGAACACCGGATAACCTAACCACTGTCACTCAGAGTGGAATGTGTCTCATTAATTTTCAGTATTTTCACACTGGCTCAGTGTGAAAACTTGTAGGTTAATGCCCCTAAGTGATACTGCACTTAAATCTTTTCATTCCCTTTCTCTCCCCAAAGATGTAAATATTTTCTAGATATATACAGAAACATTCAGGCATGGTGGCCTTAGTGAGTGGTAAGATCTGGCTTTGGAGAATTCAATTGGATCTGTGTATTTTTATGCCTTAGAAGGGTTGGGGATTTGCAAGGTCTTGGGCTGGAAGGAATGGTATCACAGGGATATAAACAGAAAAGTTCAGATATTAAGTAATAGCTATTAAATAATTCATTGAGATTTAGGATGAGAAACAGAAGTGTGTGGTGTGGGCCAGAAGTCTGCCTAAAAGGACACAGTTTGTTCCACCAAGGACATTATTGTTTCCCATTGTGTAGTTTTCAGATAACTAAAGGCAAAAGCTAATTTCTGATCATGATTTTTCACTTTGTTACTGCCCACTTTGAATTAATATGCTTAAGCACTGGTAGTATCTGGAATGGTATCAGGGGGGTTTTGATGCTTATTAAATTGACTGTTTCCTGCTATGGCTCCATGTATGTTCTGGTGTTCTACCTGTTTATTTATGAGGCAGAGCTAAAAATTGTTTTATTTTTTACTTAGTTACTTCAATGAAAAATACTCACAGTATTTCTTGTAACACCTTTGCCACAATTAACTGGAATTGATGTTGGTTGCTCTGTATAATACTATTTAAGGTAGCTTTTTGCAGTACTGGCTTGTTTGCAGATATAAAGTGGGCTTAATACTATGAGTATTCCTACAGTAAAGCTATAAATATGCTCAGGAGATACACAAAAGTGGAACGTGTTGATTTCTGCCATTTCCTGTGAGATACTGCTCTTCTAGATTTAGCAGGCTGTTGTCTTTCCCTTCTAAATAACTGTGCATGAAAACTAGCTCCAAAATACACACATGTAAAAACAAAGTCTATCTCAGCTTCATTTGAGACACCCAAATCAGATTTTACCTTTCATCGTGTGGCTTTTAAAGAAAAAAACGTTTTTCAAACACCTTTGATCTAAGTGAGCCTAATCCCTTTCCAGTAAAACAGAAAAATGCAAGAAAACCCTGGACTACCAGTTACTTTAAACTGATTGTAATACTAACTGCTGATTATAGAAAAAACTGCTGTAATTTTATTGATTTTTGTGGTCATATTTCAAATAGCAGTTTTTATAACTGTTATCTTTTATAAACACACAAAGCAGTTATTACTGTGTACTTACCTCTCCTGATGAGAGGACACTGCTTACACACAACAAGAATCTTGGCACTCATACTCTTGCCAGCTTGCTGGATTGCTAAATTTCCCTCCTTATATACATTAATGATGGATATTGTTGCATGCAGGCTGCCAGCCCGTGTTACTGCTGTTATTACAGTTCCAGTTATTACTGTAAGAAAAGACATTTGATGTATTTGGTACATTTTTATTATTTTTAGACGTAAATTTTGAGGCATCATAAAAACTTATTAAGTATATTAGTCCCTAATAAGAAAACAAACAGAACTGGGAACAGTTACTAAAAATATGAGTATCACTGCTAATAACTAACTCACTACTGTCAAATTTTGGTGGCACCAAATACGAAATTGTTCTACAATGTGTCAGTCTCTTGCAAGCCCAGTTCTCTGTTTGATTTCAGTTAAACAGTACAATTTGATACTACTTATAATGAGTCATTTTCAAATAGTGGAGAACTTGAATTGAAACTCTTCTAGCCAAAATCTGAATTCCCAGCTCTCTGACACTCCCAGATAAGGAGCAGGGAATAGTTAATACCCTAAGAACTAGATTTTGATCTGTCTGAGGCCTGATACAAACTTGCTTATTTCATCTGAATGTAGTTAACAGATTAGACCATCATATCTCCCAAAGAGCTCTCAGTATGAAAATCAAGATACTTTCTTTTCCCTAGGATGACTAAATTAACTTGTAAGCCATCTTTATTTATCAAAAGGAAATGGTAATTAGTGTTAACAATTTGGTTTCTTCTCAGGTCATCTTTTTAAATCAGGTATTATATCCTAGGATAAATTAGACCTTCAATTATCAAGTACGTACAGCCAGATTTATTTTACAAAACTGCATAATCCACATTTTGTGATTTTATAAAATTTTGCATTATCTTCCTTTAATGCAAAGCTTTTAATTAAATAGAATGTTCCAGCTGAATCTTGAGAGAACTGTGGATGTTTAAGTTCTGGGTTTTGCAGCTATATTTCTAGAAACAGGAAAATGAAATACCTGATGAAAGAGGAATAGTTATTGTTTTCTAAAATCATAAGGTCTGCAAATAAACTTAGAATAAATCATATTCTACGAATGACAGATTTCCTATTCTTACTTTAGAATATGCTTGCATTCACAGTAGCATACGAAATATTTTTACTCTCACTCCTGTCATGGAAAAGACTGAAAAATGTCAAGTATTTGACAGAAGGTGGGAGAGGAGAATATGATTTATTACTGTGAAGCTGGAGGAAAGAAATAAGCTTTATACAGTATCATTTACCATGAACCGCAAGAGCTGAGGTGTGGTCAGTAAAAGGAGACCATTATGGTTTGGGTTTTTCCCCGTGTTTCTTTTTGTGTTGGACCCGCCCGCACCAGTTGCAGATTAGAAGAGGGTGGTGGTCCAGGGTGGTGGTCGAGGGTGGGAAGGGGCTGCCCTGAGTCCATCCTGCCTCAGGGTACCACCACAGCCCTCCACTGCTGCTTGGGCAACATCAGACAGAGCTGCCCTCATATTCCTCAAACAGATTTCCTCAAATCTCATGGGATTAGCAATGCAGTAAGAGAATCACGTTAAAATGAACAAAGGGTGGTGGCAGCGAGTTTTCCCATCAAATTGCCAGGCATGTTATAGGGGATTAAAAAAAGCTTCCAGTATTCATATGGGAAAATTCCCTGACACACAACTGAATAGATCAGCAGTGACAATGCCATCCTAATACACAGCAGACACCATTTTTCCTGATTGATTTATGTCTGTGTACAGACAGCAGTGCTTGGAAGCTTCCATCCCTTCTAATTTCTTTTCAAAGTATTTTGGAAATCTATACACTGAACTGTGGAACGGGTGGAGCATAACATGTATTGGCTGGTTACAGAAAATGGAGATGACAATACAGTAACTGAATCAGTGAATCCTCAGGTTGTCTTACACTGACATTTGCTTTGCAGATTGAGAAAGTATGTTTGTCTCAGATATCTGTGCAGTGCCTATTTCAGAGTATCGCCCAAGAATGTACTGAGTGAAACACAGATACTAATGTCAGATACATACATAAAGTGGTATAAAAATACAGCCTATATAGTAATGGTAACTTAGAACTACATCTGGTAAAATTCCCTTGAGTCTAAAAACACAGTACAGAGTGAATAATTTAAAAGAAACTTTGCTTCCTTACCAAAGTTGCTTGAACAGTAATTGCTTTCCAGAGTCCCAGTCCTTTTACACTTCTGCTGACACAGGGCAACTGTAGGTTTCACAACTTTTTGGAGAGCAAAAAGTAAGTTGACATTGAAATGAAGCATTTGATACAAATGCAAAGCACTATGTTTAAAAAAAAGAAAGATGAATAATCCTGATGTATACATGAACTAGACCTGGCATTTCAGGGCATGAACACCACAGCAGCACTATTCCTTCTCTCTGTTGTCACCCCCATTCACGGTGTTTTCAGGTGTCTCAGCTGTGTCTGTTCTAGTGGCCTGAGAGAATGGGATGTTATCCAAGATTTGCATGGGATCTTAAATCTCACTGTTGTTGCCATACAGCCCTAGTAGAACACTTCAAGTATCACAACATGAAATTGCAGTAATGCAATTCCACCCCAAGGGAGGGGGTGGCCTTTTATGGGCACTGAGATGAAAGGGATCAGAGTTCAAATTCCTGACCTTTTTCCCCCAGATTTTTCACATAGCTTCATGTCAGGTAGTGCTGCATAGGTTTTCTTCATGACATTTTGAAACACAATGTTTGAAGTATGTATTTAACATTAAGGATTGACATTTCCTTTCTGAAATGGAATGCTTTGTTTATAAACAACTGAATATACTTGTCATCTTTTTCCTGCTTGGCTGGATGTTCATAGTCTCTGTATGTCATTCTGTGTAACATGTTGGGATGCAGTACTTCAAGGCTTTTACGTCCTTTTCAAATTTGTTTGGAATTGGTCAGGGATATAGTTATTGGAAACATGGATGTGACACTGACAGATGTAAAAAAACCCTACAGATTCCTATATAGCGCTAATTTCCAAGAAAGACTAAATTAGTTACAGCAAGTATCTTTGCAGTTTTTAACTTTTTTTTTTTAGAATGGAGAATTTTGCAAATGTTTTATTCAGCCTATATTTTTTGAGAAAGAGCTTCTGCTAATTTTCAATCAGTAATTTATACTTTTATACTTGTACTTCTTTTTAATTGAACTGAGTCTTTATATAATTTTCCAAGTTTCTAAGAATGAACTAAATTATACTGAAATTACTTTGTTTTTAGTGCAATGGCTGTGACTGTTAGAAGATCTGCACTGCTCATAATTTTGCCTTTAAAATCAAAAGTTTAAAGGTTGCCTTCATATTTTTTTATTTATTTTGAGTTGGTTTGTTCCCTTTTTTCCCCCTCCCCGTTTTCTTGGTATTCTTTAGAAAGTCAGATACCTCCCACAAGGAAACGTGTTTTAAAGATCAAGTTATTATGTCAATGGTACAGGTCAGACAAGTGCTTCCTATCTCAGTGCTACACAAAGCACACCAAAAATTAAGAATTTAATGCTCCTTGAGTGTTTCAAGTCAGTGTCCATAGCAGGAGGGTAGGAAGTCCAGCAGGTAGACGAGTCCCAGGTGCATGCCAGAATGGTAGGTGCCAAAAATTTATTGAAGAGCTCCGATTTTTCTAAATTTAAAATTGGGATTATGCATTACAAAATATTCCTGTTTGGTCCTTTTAGGGCACCTTTGTTTGTTTGTTTTGGTTTGCTTGTTTGTTTTTGTTTAATAAATTTTGCGTGGTGACCAACTTTGCTATGATTTGTCAGTAGAGGCTGTCTATTGTTTGTAACGTACTTTAGCAAAACATGAACTGGAGAAGAACTGAAATAAAAGTTTAGTTGTCTACCACTTTACATGTAGCCACACTGACAGGAAAATGCATGACTTGATCCAATCATATAAGAAAATCAATTACCTCACCACAGGTGTTGGATTAATCTTCATTACTTTTACAAATGTATTTATAGCATTTATTTATTTCTGCAAGTAATAATATTTTTATGTTACATAAAGACTGCCGTAATTCTTGAAAGAGGCTACTAAAGTTTACTATTTTATTCATGCCTGGAGTTCTGTGCAAGTTTAAACAGATCTGATTTGCAAGATAATAAGCTGAGTCTATTTGAACTGGACCGTTCTGCATGCAAATGATTGCTCAGAAATGTAACTAAACTGTAGAGGTTTGGTTTGCTTTGGTTTGTTTTGAAGATCAGAAATGCCTACGCTGTGCAAAACTGATCAGACCTTGAAAGGACTTCTTACTTCTGTCTGCCTGGCAAGTCCTTTTGAACGCCTTCCCTCCGTTGTCCTCTCTCAGATGAATCTGCATGTTTTTATTTTCTAACACTGATGTTGTCATGAAAATTGATTTGGAGTTAATTGGTACAGTTCCTCTCCTCGCTGAACATAGCCCAGGGTTATTGACAGCCGGGGCTACTTGAGACCAAGTGTTTGAACCAACAACTTCTTTAACAAGTGCTTTAGAGTGAGGAAGAGCTAAATTATTTAGAGTAACAGTCACATCAGAATGGTTTACAGGTCATTATGATTTCATTTTTATAATGTTTATTTTCATTTATCCTAAATACCCTCATGAGCAGTATTTAAGCACCACAGCTTCTTGGTTTCCTGCTGGCAAGCCATTGCTGCCCTGACTTTTGATGCGTTTTAAGTACAAATCAGGTTATGTCTTGCAAAAACATCATAAATAATTTGGTTTTCTGCTATAATTGTGTTTGAAATCTCACATTCAGGTTATAGAAACTCTTAAGAATTTATCCCTTCACTATCTCAGTAATGAGGTATTTTTAGCGATACCTTCAACTATCCAACTCTGATCTTTCATATATGCTGTCTAGTTTTAAATATAAAAGGAGACTTATTATTAGTGAGAGATATTTCCCTGTAAGTTCCAATCCCTGAATATTTTCAAATAAAAATTATTCTAGGAGAGTGTCATACTGACAAGGTGTTGACAGAACCTGAAGAGGGCTCAGGTGGCTTCCATACAGTTTTGCTTGATCTTAATAACTATATGAAGAAAAATACAGTAAGATTTTTATATATCAACTTGTATAGAAGAAAAGAGTTCCTTTAAATACAACTATTTCCTGAAATATTCCGAACTTCTTATACAGAAGAAAATTGCTTATCCATTCTTATACGGAATGCGATTGTTAAATGTCCAAAATTGAGAAGAGACAGGAAAATTCTCTCAAGGTGGAGTAAGTTACTTTTACACTGAACTCTTGCCTCTTGCATAGATTTCCTTTAATACTGTTAAGTTGATTCTCCCTTGAGTATATTACGGTACTCCCTTGAGTATATTAATTTTAATCAATTCCTTCAACATTTGAAATACTAACAAACTGTAAAATTTGAATTTTTAGTATATTTTCTATTTTGTATTTCTGTTAACTCCTTGTCCTGGAATAATTAGTTTTCATAGGAAATTAAATAGAGCCAGTAAGACTTACTTGAGGTAGCAGGGACTGTTGTGGTTGTAGGCGGAACTGTAGTTGTGGGTAGCTTTTTTGGTCTAAATTTATAATGGCCAATAAAACCATCAGCTGTTAAGCTTAAATCAGATAAAAACTGAACGAGCAACTCATTTTTCTCAGACAGAATAGGCCTAAAATAGAAAACCAAAATAAAATATTTCCATTCTTTTGCATGTCAAAGCCAAAAAGCATTAATAGCATTCTTTAAAAATAAAAAAAAATTCTCCAGACTAATACTGAAAAATAGGTGGTTCTTTGCTGGCATGCCACACACTGGGGTTTTGAGGATGAAACTCATTTCCATGAATCACCTAAAACTCTGAAGTTTATGTCAATATGCGTATTGTTAAATTCTTCTGCGTGAATTCATTGCAGACTCCACTTCCATAAAGTGGAAGTGGTCAGATGAGGAAAGTAGGAAAATACACTGAAGAAATTCTCAGTACACAGGGGAAGTAAGTAAATGGGGTTTTTAAAATTTGGTTTTGTTTAATGAAAAAGGTAACTGCAAAATTGGAAGGGCCTATGAAAATTCATGCAGTATTGCATTCTACAACTGTTCAACAAACCCGACAAAAATAAAATGTTTTGGTTTATTATTTCTGTGGGCTCACTTTTTGTCAGTGATTGGATATTGATTACGAAGGACTTCTTCAAAACTCTTAAGGAGGTCTTTAAAGTAAAAACTTGTCATCATTTCCCATTTTTTGGGCAGATTTTCAGAAATCAGTTTATTTTGATGGCCAAGTCTGACATAACCAAAAGTAAGGGGCTGGTTAACTGGAATTCTCTTGGATTTACAGCTGCCATGGTGGTTGCCCAGATTAGACTTTCCTTCCTGCAGTATTGACACAGCCTGTGGATGTAGGAGGGCACTGATTATCAGCTGCCAGGAGCTTTGTTCTGCTTCCTGAACACCAGGGCTACAAAGCCAAATCTGAAAAATCTGACCCAGTCTGCGTATCCTGTCTTTTTAAAAAGTGGCTGAGAGGAAAATGAGTCAGATAAAGTGAGGAATGAGCCAAGGGGCTAGAGAGCTCCGCTGGATCCTTGTACTTCAGTATCTATAATCAAAACATACATATTACGTTAATGTTCAGCTACCATTACTATTGGTGGTTTATCAATAGCATTGGGATTAGCACTGGTGTTGTTAGACAGTGCTCTAATGAGGCTTGTGGGACAGGAAACAACATGGGCTGGAGCCAGGGTTAGTCATGGAGAGAGAGAATAGAGAAAACCTAGAGACAGACAAGATACTAAGCAATTTTTAGATGTTCCGTTGGAGGTAGAAAATGCCACGTTTAATTTAAAAAAGAAAATCTTTTAGAAGCCTGGTACAAAACTGTTAGCAAAATGACACATAGTGGTAGTGAAGTTCACAATTAAAGGAAATTACTTACGCTGGTGGACTGTCTCCACAGTACTTCCCAATTCTTTTAGCATCATTGATTTCCCCACCATTAAACACTGCAACATAGTCATATCTGCAGTAGTTGTCTCTCTCCACATCAAACTTCTCAAACTTTAACTCTATTAGCTAAAGGGGAAGTGGAAATAACTCATTAAGGTTTTGACATGCAGAATTTATTAATACTTCTTGTAGGAAGTGACATCTTCATATGAAGTACTATTTAATTTTTCTTTCTATAAAGGAAAATTCCTTAATCCATTTAATTGTAAAGTATTTCAATTGTAAAGTATTTATCTCCAACTAATAGTTCAGCATAGGACTCTAATATTCTGTAAAACGTCTTCTTCTCAAAGGTATGCAAGTAACTTCTGATAGTTATTTTTATGAGTGAATGATAGTAGGTGTTGGGTGTTACAACGCTCTTAAAATAACTACAGCCAAGTGTAAGTGACAGAAAAGGGGCTTTTAATGTCTATGCATCATTCAAGATACGCTAAAGAAAAAGCAAAGGCAAAGTTGATACGAGCCATTTCACTGACTTCATTAACAGCAGGGCCTGAATCACTGTGGTTGCCAGTGCTGTGTATACTTGATGCAGAATTAAAAACATTATAAATTAAAATGTTGATAGAAAGAAAATTAGCAAATAGTAAAGCCATGAGAAAGTAAGTACTTAAAAGAATTGTGTTTCCATGTCAGATTTCCATAACTGTTGAGGCTTTACAAGTCATAAATGAGAACTCGTGTAACTCTGGTATTTTCAGTACTATTACCTCCAATGACTTTTATTTATGGAATTTTCTACTTAAGGAAGAAAAACAATGTACAAGAAAATGGAAATGGAATCTGCTTCTCTGAGATGAAGTCCTACAGGATGACTCTGTCAGTCACGTGTGGCAAGGAAGGGAAACACAACCTAACTGCTGCATGGAAACAGAGGTAATATATGCATTTAGGTTGCTTCTTTAGATGAAGCACAACAGTATTTAAATCACCTTCCCATAAATTGCACAAATAAGGCTTGAATGACCACACTGATTTGTGCTGATTGTTGATCAGCCTTTTTAAAGGTCTGACTCAAAGATGGTATTAAATCTTCTAAGACTGTACAAAGAAAAAGTAATTTGTACATGCCATATACTTTGATTTACTGACATAGTAAAAGTTGGCTGGTTCTACAGTCATAGTAATGATAACCTGTTATCACCTGATGTCTTAGTTTTGCTTGGATATAGTTTTGCATTATTGAGATGTTTAAGGCATAATTTTGATTCCCATAAAGTATAAGTAGCCCTGGGGGACGTGGTTTCAGAGATGAATAACAGGCTTGTTTCAATACCCTCAGTACCATGATGAAAAAATGCACTTTAAATGGAATATCCATGTGAATTAACATGCTTGCAATCAAAAAAGATGGTATAGAAAGAAGTAATGCAACTGGGAATGGAAATGCTACATTTTTCCATAGCAGGCAAAATGGCAGGCCATAATAACTACTTTACTATTGTTCAGTAAGTGCACTTTGCACTAATAAGTATTTCACGGTAGAATAGAAGCTCTTCATGATCAGGAGAAGCTCCTTCATCTTCTGTAATAAATGAAGTAATTATTGGTTTGTATTTGAAGCAACAAAACAAGAGTGCCTTGTTTTATTGCTCATGTGCTTATGAAAGGGAAATAGAGACAACGGCATCTAAATTCTGGCAAATGGAAGACTGGGGAACTTTTAACGTGCACTTGAAGAGAGATGCTTATTCACTACTTCATGGTAAATGGCTTTTGTCACTGTCAAAATTCTGCCTTTTTCCATGCAAACAACCACTGTTGCAGTACACAAATAATATATATTTGGAAACAGGTACATTTATGGAATAGAATTATCAAAAGGCACAGGATATAATGCCCTTATTTTTATGCCTATATAGCCCTTCTTAAATCTTCTCAGTGAGCGTAGGAGAAGTTCTTAGGCTTATCGAGAGACATTTGGAAAGAATCAAAGTAATTTGCAGTTTTACAGATAAGGGTTTAAAAATCACTGCCTATCTATAGGATTGTTAAATGACCTGTATCTAGCAAACAAGGAATGTGAATTAAAAAGGACTACAGGAAAGACTAAGCTGACACACAGCTTCAGTTCAAGAGAGGAACTGTCTTGGTAAACGGAAAAGTAGGAAAGATCAGAAGACTATATCTGGGGCAGCTTTTTTTATTTCAAGGATTAGTCATGAGCGGAAGATGAAGAGGAAAGTTGTCTTTATATGTAAATGAATTTTAAAAGCTGGATGTGGCAAGAAAAGCAACCTACCAAACATGCTTGTCAACCAAAACATTCAATCACTGTAGACCTCCTGCTAAGGTACAGAGCAGATGGCTCAGCAGCAACCAGAAAATGTGCAGCTAGGATTGAGATTAGCCCTACAGTGTAGGGAACACACTTGCATTTGCCATGCATGGCACAAGAGCCCTCTCAGTCTGCTGTCACATCTCCTCAGGTCTTAATGAAGTGGTAACATATGCTCTCATGTCATCTGGCTAATTAAGCAAGCATGTTATGTGGAGCGTTCAAAAAAAATGAAATAAAACAAACTGCGTTTAATAAATTCACCAGGTCTGCCTGGGTACCTCAATAATAAACTGCAGCAACACCAAAAATGCTTGAATGTTGTTAGACCTAAACACAGCACTGATCATCATCATGTTTGGTGCTGAGATGATCACCTGCCCTAACTAAATTTGAATGGTATTTTTTAAATTAGCAAAAAAAAATCTCTTAAACCTCCCTGTTTTAAAAGCCTCACCAGTCACAGATGCTTTAATGGGTTTTATTTAGGGGAGCGTACCAGAGCGTGGCCCTGCGGAGGAAGCACAGGAGTCACTGGGGTGAGACAGGAGAGGAAGGTGGGATGGCCGGAGCACAGCTGTGC